>JAQMYF010000022.1:30050218-30070948 GCA_030014195.1 Neosilurus mollespiculum | reverse complement strand
TATCAATATCAAGAAGACAAAGAAGAACAATATAATTATAACTATTTAAGGGACTTTATAGGTAAAGTCAATATAAATATCAATATAAAAATGTAAAAATATAAAAAAATAAAATATAAAATAAAATAATAAGAGGTATATATAACAATATAAAATAAAAATAAAATAAAAAAATATAAAATAAAATAGAAATAAAAATAAAATATAGCATAGCAACTTCCTTAGGATGTAATTACACATCATCATTTATTTTTTAACTGTCATCATTTTACAATCAAATTATTTTACTCCTTTATGTCTTCTTTTTCTTCTTTTTCTTCTTCTTCTTCTTGCTCTTCTTCTTCTCTTTTGTGTTTTGTTTGCTTTTCATGATTTAACCTTAATGGTTGAAAATGGGAGTACCACAAGGCCACCACTATTTCATTTTTGTCACCAGAGGGCGCAAGAGTTCTGCCTTTCAAGTCTGTTTTCTTTCCTAGAACACATTCAACCTGCCAAAAAGACACATCATTCAGATCACATTTACTAGTTTTCTGCTCTATTCAGTATGCCTAAATATAGGAATGTTTTCCAAATAATTATAAGTATGCAGTCAGTATCGTAATCATTAATCATCACAATGAGGGGACTATTCAGGGATATCTACTGAGCCTAAGGTGAATACTTGTTATAGTATATATTACACAGGAACATAAGAAAAGCAAACTTTGTTTTTTTGTGAATTTCACGCTTTATCCCGAATTTGTGGATAATAAATTATTATTATTTGTTGTAAGAAAGGTCGAGCCTGGTGGAGCCTCCACTAAGTATGAGGTGTATGATTTTTTTGGTCCATATTTCAACATTTTTATAGTTTATTTAAATTTTACTTAATTTTATTATTCATTCATTCATTCATTCATTCCAAAAGAACAAGATCGCAAATACAAGCGACTGAAATGAGCTTCCTTCGCAGGGTAGCAGGTCTCTCCCTTAGAGATAGGGTGAGAAGTTCTGTCATCCGGGAGGAACTCGGAGTAGAACCGCTGCTCCTCCGTGTTGAGAGGAGCCAGTTGAGGTGGCTCGGGCATCTGATTAGATGCCTCCTGAACGCCTCACTGGACTGGTGTTTCGGGCATGTCCAACCAGGAAGAGACCCCGGGGTAGTGGAACAATCAGATCATACCCTTCCTGTATATTATGAATGAATTAACCGTTATTCCATAACGTTGAGTCAGATATAAAGGGATATTCTGGTGAGACCACATAAAATAAATGTTTTATTATATCCAAACCCACTGGATTGTGAGAAATGTAGCATTTGTTTTATTTAATAAAATTTTTTTTAAACTTATAATTAAAATATATTTACATTATTACCAGCAAATACTAAATGGAATAATTTTTCTTTTAAGCTTAGACGGACTCCCACTCGGCTGCCATGCTTCCCCAGTATACATACATACATACATACATACATACATACATGCATACACACATAATACTCAAGTATTGATATTTTCATTCTTTGACTCTTTGAATGGAAGAATGCTATTTAATAATGAAGTGGAGTTAATTGACACAAATAGAATATTCAGAGAAGAATTATTCAAATAGATGCTGTAAAGAAATGTTTCTGCTGGGTCTATGGCCTATAGTGTGTGTTCAGTGTGAATGTGCTGTATCACAGCGCCGCTGAATTCTGTAATTCGATTTGTTAAATGGTGTTGAATACCTTTTTATAACAGCGAAAAAATCTGATGAAAATACTGGCTGTAATTTCAATTACAGGTTTATATTTATGCACAAGGGTGTCCCAGTTGAACCTGTTGACCGACATAATCTAACACTAATAATGAATTTATTAGAAAACATACTATTTAGGGGCAGTGGTGGTCCGGTGGTAGGGTGCTGGCTTACTGATCCCAAGGTCGGGGGTTCAAGCCCAGCTGTCACCGGGTTGTCACTGCTGTCCCCCCAGTGCAGCTAACTGGGTTATCAAAGGCCAGCCATGTCTCTCACTGTCTGTGGTGAGAGGCATGTAAAAGAACCATTGCTAACTTTCGTAAAGAGTAGGCTGCATTGCCGTCAGCATGTTCCTGCCCTGCGATGGCCTGGTGAGCTGTCCAGGGTGTACTCCGGAATCAGCTGAGATGAGCGTGACCCTAATTAGGGTCTAGAACTAATTAATGGTTCAGAAAATGAATGAATGATGACTCTGACATCCTAAAATGACAATGTTTCAAAAATGACTCATTCAAAATGTATATGCAGTGAAGAATATATAAAATTATTTAATGTGAAAAACCTCAAGTTGACTCCATACTGTCTTCATTTTGTTAATTGGCAATATCTGAATTGGTATAGAATGACCCACGATCATGCTGCCACATCACACCTTCCCAGAATGGATATTTTCCTATAACAACAGGGAAGTGGCTCATTAAACGAGTCTGTTGCATGCCCCCGTCGCCTGAAGAAATCCAAATAAAGAAATGAAATATGAGAAATTAACACTGAACGACTCTGAATAAGGCTTTCTAAACATTTACACAAGCATTACATTTACACATATTTACATACATTAATTTAGTAGCTGCATTTAACCCAAACAGTCTATTGGAGCCATTACAGATTTACTGGCATTTCTCTGACAGTCCTGTCAGCATTTTAAATTTGACAAGCTTTTGATCAGAGCGCGACTCTCAAGCAAAACAGAGCACACACTCACATATACACATCCCCTGAAGCCCTCCAAGTAGCTCTTAGGTGCTCACATGAACATTTCATTTATGAGATAAAACAGGCCAGTGAAACGAGCAGGCCTGCCAATTTTACTGAAGAGGAGAAGAGAGGCTAGGGGAATCAGAAAAGAGAGGGAGGAGAAAGTGAGAGAGAGAGAGAGAGAGAGAGAGAGAGGAGGGGAGGGTGTGTGTGTGTGTGTGTGTGTGTGCTGTGTGATAAACTCTGCTGAGAGCCCTCCTGTATGCTTCAGTCAGGAGGTTTGGGGAGTGTAGGAGTGCATGAGATTGGAAAAAGCAAGTGTGTCGAAACAAGCAAGCACAGAGCAGGCAGGACCCACCACGCAGCCCAAACACGGAGGTGTGTGTGCTTGTGGTTTTGGACTTGGCTGTTGACTTAGGGGCTTCTGAGCTGAGTGTGCAAGTGGCTACATGGACAAGAAAACATAGCAATTGCTGTCTCCACCAAGTCCTTCTTCTTCTGCTTTGTAGCTTGCTTGAAGGTGTTTGCGGGAAAACACATCTTTTTCCCGGAGAGAAAGCAAAGCTAAAACAAGGGCAAAGGCCAAGACAACTGGAGTGACTCTAACCTCTAACTCCCAAAGGACTTATTTTTCCATCCACCTCCAGGAACAGACGGCTCCACTCACTAGAGAAACTCAAGCTCATCACAACTGTCTCACCACAGCCTCCGAGCCAGAGAAAGAACAAGGGAATCTGGGGAGCCCACCATTCCAGCCCCCTCCTTCCCCTGCATTGACTCCTGGCCCCTCCTCTGCAGGCGCCCCATGGTACCCTCCACCCCCAGTGGGGCAGGAAGCGTGAAAAATCTCACTAATGGGTTTATTTGCTGTCAGGCCAGTCGCGATCTGTCACTCCCTAGGAACGCTCTACTTGACACTCCTCATAGTCGAGTGAGCAGCTCAACTTAGTCTGAACTTTACTTTTACTACCTACTGAGACCATCATCACCTCTAGCCTTCCTCCCTAAGAAGGGAGTCCTTGAGTTGAAGTGCCTGTCCTTCAAACCATTTAGCTCCACTGAATCCAAACATAGTTGGGGAAACTCCAGTTGTCCCCAGCTGAGGGGTTGCGCTCTCCAAAGCGAGGCTTGTTTGAAGGATCAGACGACTGCTCTGGAAGATTGATTGGAGAACAAAAGATGCGCCTCTGGCTGCTAGCCGCCTTGGCAGCTCTGCTTTGGAGTCACAGCACACTCCTGGAAGGGGCCGAGGCCAAAAAAGCACGGAAGAGGCCGAAAGAGATGACCCCGCAGCACACCGAGGTGTTCAATACAACACTTTCCAACAGCGAAGAGGAAGATGAGGGCACAAAGGTAAACGGCTCCTGTCTATTTCCTCTGCCTCTTCCTCATCTCTTTTCTGTGTGTATGACTTCACCAGGGGTACAGGCTCACCTGAAATGTGGAATGATGATTTCTAACAGACAATTATAGCCAAAAGAGAGTGTTTAAGGAACTTGATATAATGTGTGTACAGACAAACATGGTTCATTGGTGGATTTTTTGAGATCTTTTCATCAGTGTCCTTCCTCAGGTTATGCTCAAGGAGGAGTGCGTTTGACACTAGGTCAGCACATTTGTCTTCGTAATCAGTGATATCTTTTTGGAAACATATGGGAAACAGCACCCTGAAACACTGCCTTAAGCAGAGCAAATCTGGAAGACTCATCAGACAGCAGGGAACCCAGCTGATTTATTCTGACCATCAGAATCATGTCTCTGCATAGTGTTAGTGTAGACGTCTTTGGCTTTTTGCCTTAGAGAGGAAAAAAAAAAAGTTTAATTTAGAATTCATGGCTATTTTATACTCCAGATCCCCCTCAAGAACCCTTACCCTTGACACTGATGATTCAGTCAAGCATCTATCCATGGAATTAGCCTATAAGAGACGATGCATGGGCTTCAGCTTGTTTGGAGCAGGTGTGTAGTGCTTGGATGATAGCGAGTGAAACAGCGAGACTGTAAGCGTAGTCCAAAATGGATGAATGGCTTAGCTATGTGAGGAATGTGCACTTGGGGAGCCTGATCAGTGCATCAATTAGTCTCCATCCACCTCTAGACGCCTTACTGATTAAGCCTTCGGTGTGTTAATGAGCTGCGATCAGTGGCGGCTCCAGACAGGAGCTCATTGTATTTTTTTAAGGTTGTTGTTGTTATTATAACCCATAAATAACATTTTCCAAAGTGCACATGCAAAAATATTATGTCAGCATTAACTTTCGTCTGGATCAGCATTAGTCAGGCGACATAAACGCCCACATGTGGTGACTGAGTTTGAATACAAGTATGCATGCATATCCTCGGGCTTTATCATGATAGATGTTTCTGCCAGTTTAACCCTGTTTATTTATTGCATAAGTATTGTTTAGATATAATGGTTTCCACTGGACCATTTGCCGCACTTGGCCCACCCATTGTGTTGGCATTCTCAAATGACTCGCGTTGGCATTCCGACTCCATACCAATACGCTTCATGATTTGTATGCTTCAATTACTTTGTTCACAACAACTGTATTTTTTTCTCCACTAAAACTAATAGTGACATGTCTTGGACTTGGTCTCAGTTGAAAAAACAAAACAAATCTCAGGACCTAATGATTTCCAAGACATTACAGGGCTTGTTACTTTGCATATGTGCTACTAGATGAGAATATCTAGGCTCTATGTGGCTGTGACTCATAAAAATAATACTACTAATAATGGGGTGTCTTAGTGGCTAGCGTCTCCACCTCACAGCAAGAAGGTCGAGTCTTGGGCTCAGCAAGGGCGTTTCTGTGTGGAGGTTTCCTCTGGGTACTCTAGTTTCCTCCCACAATCCAAAGACATGCACATTAGTTTGATTGGCTGTTCCAAATTTCCCCAGGTGTGAGAGTGTGTGTGTAAATAGTTGTTTGTGTATGTTGCCCTGCGATGGGCAGGTGTGCTGTTCAGGGTGTACCCTGCCTTCAGCCAGAGTCGGTTGAGATAGGCTCCAGCCTCCCCATGACCCTAGTATGATTAAGTGGCTCTGCAAACAGATGGAGGGATAATAATAATAATAATAATAATAATAATAATAATAATAATAATAATACAAAGAGTTTAATTTAATATAATGGCACCATTCCCAAACCCAAAGTGACTTTTTATTAAATACAGAATAACACCACTTCAAAAACATACATTTTTTCAATTGTGTACTAATAAAGACTATGAGGATTTAGAGGCTGTAATGATTTATATCTAAAATCAGGAGCCACTTGGGTCATTCCCCAGGCCCTCTGGAGGCTTCACCCAACAATGCATTTTCTTCTACTTTTAACCTTCCTCTTCTACTTCTTCTTCTTGCTGTGGTCCGGTGCAGGCAAGCTGCCATGATGTAATTCCTGGGAAAGTTTAGGTGGGGAGATATTTAAAGACCCTTGGCAGAGCTCTTTCCCAGCCCATTGATTCTGTCATTCTCAGGCCAGCCTGACTCCACTGTGTCTGGGACATCCGATAGGGTGAAAAAAAAAAAAGAAAAACCAGGGCAGCAGGCCGTGTAAGCCCCTCACAAAGCCTCACAGAAAGGGTCTTGAAAGAGGACACCTAGAAGAGGATTAGCTGCTTCACCCCCGCCTTTCTCGCATTCTTTTCATCTCGTCCCATGCGATCAGGGAATAATGACATAATCACGTTAAGACCCTGTGTTATGCCAGATTGTGGCACTGCCAAACAACATCACCTGAACTCTGGGCTTGGGGTTAAGTTGCTATCCCGGGATATGGGCTGAAGATCAATTTCAGAGATTTAATACATGTTAAACAGCATTAATGAAAGATATGTCAAACACATATATGACTTCTAATCTCACTTCAGGTGAAACTTGTAAACAAAAGTAATGTACTCTCTCATGTTTTTCACCTTCTCGCTTATAATGCTGACTGTTTTGGACTTTTCTGTTCATACCAAAGGCATAATAAACATTTGAACATTCAGCGAATATCAATATGGATTTGGTTACCAAGCATTTTATTTTGGCTTTTATATATTGCTTCATGTACACAACATCTAATCTAGAGTCACGCTAACCTTGCTACCTTTCGAGTGAGTAACACGGAAGGTACTGTGCTGATTTTTGACATGCTGATTTTTGTTCAGCTTTTTTATTGTTATTTATTTTGGATATACTGTATTAATCCTGCAAGTGAAATTATTTCCTCTGCATTTAACCCATTCAGAGTGAGCAAACACACAGATAAACAGTGAGCACACATTGGGGTGCCTGGAGAGCAGTTGGGGGATAGGTGCCTTGCTCAAGGGCACTTCAGCCATGAATGTGGAGGAAGGGAAGGTCCTGCTCACTCCCCCTTCCACCACATATTTTTCCTGCTGGTTCAGGAATCGAACCAGTGACCTTTCCGTCCCAAATCTGCTTCTCTAACCATTAGGCTACGGCTGCCCCCAAATTGTGTGTGTGGTTGTCTGTCCGCAGTCCACTAATACACGCTCGGTCCTAGTAAGTTATTACCTTTTGCGTGAGCTATATTTTGTTCATGTTACTATTACTAGACATTTGAGAGCTTATGGAAATTGTAATAAGTAAAGTAATATTATGATAGTCATTACATTTACATAAACAGGAACTTTCCAATACATCTATTGTGTGTTTGTGTGTTTGTTTGTTTGTTTGTTAGCAGGATTACAAAATAACAAAAGTTATTTTCATGAAATTTCTACCAGAGGTGAGGCTTTGGACAAAGAAGACTCCATTACATTTAGGACTTAAACCGAATTAAATTCTGGACCCAGGAGTTTTTACATTTTAAAGATGATTACATTTTGGTTCATATTGGGGAATTGCTGGACTTGGCAGAGGTTTGCGCACTCCAGGTGCTTTTGTTGTCAACTTGCACAAGCGGTGCTGTACAATAAACTGATTCATTTGCACTCCTTTTTCTCATGGATGCTAGAGAAGAAAATGAAACATAAACAATAGTAAAATAATAAGACACTAGAAATGCATCAGAGAGTGCAGACCTCCACCAAGGTAGAGCAATATGTTCTTTACCTGGGTTATAGTGGCAGATGATGTAAAATTACAGTGCCCCTTTGTGGCCTGTTCAACTTTTTTTTTTTGCTATGCATTTTTTTCTCCCTGTGCATTCTGGGTGATTTCCACCTCCTTGCCTTTTTGTACAATGTTAAAATTTCTTCAAAACCACCCTGGATCCTGATCATGCCCAAAATATTATCAGTTCTTTGTTGGCCCATTGCCCACCTTTGGTTAAAATTTTGTGGAAATTCATGAATTCAGTTTTGTTTTATCATGGTTACAGGCACACATACAGACAGACATGACCAATCTCAAAACCATCCCCCTTGGCGGAGGTAAAAATAATAACAATGTTAAAAGATCATCCCCCACCACTATTAGAAAAATGTTATTGACATACTGTATGTTATATAATCCTAGACAGAGTTTGGAATGTAGTCCTGAGACTTATCATGGTCTGTTCATATTCCTTTTCCCGGAATCATTCATTTTCATTTTCATTTTCCTAGCTGCTTTATCTTTTATTAGGGTTCGAGGGGAGACTGGAGGCCATCCCAGCTGAAAGCGAACAGGGCCAAGACAGACACATAACCATTCATACTCAAATTCGCCTCTAGGGGCAACTAGCAGAATATATAGTTAGGCTAATGTGCATGTCTTTGGAGTGTGGGAGGGAACTGGGGACCTGAAGGAAACCCACACAAACACAGGGAGGACATCAGAACTATACACGGCAATGCCCTCGCCAAACACGGGGATCTACTCAGGATGGTTTTGCTGTGAATTGGAAGTGCTATGCTGCAGTGCCGTGTTCTCGGAAAAAAAAACCCCTATGATTAACTTAGTAAAGCTCAAATTAGTAAAATAAATAGACACCGGTATAGGAGATATATGCACAGAATGGTGAGATATCATAAAAACTGACGTTTTATTTTGCCCTGCAGTGGCCTGGGGACCTGTTTAGAGTGTACCCTGTTTCTTGCCCAAGGTCAGTTGGGATTGGCTCCAGCTTCCTATGGTTAATGAAAGAATGAAATTTTAAATATTTCCTTTAATAAAGTAGCTTTAGCTGAAAACCATACCACTGTAATGCTTTATTTATTTATTTATTTATTCATTCATTCATTCATTCATTCATTCATTCATTCACTCACTCACTCACTCACTCATTTATTTATTTATGTGTTTGTTTATTTCTTTATTTATTTATTCACTATTTAGGATGATTTTGTTGATGGGAGGCACGGTGGCGTGGTGGTTAGCACATCCGCTTCATAGCAAGGATGTACTGGGTTCGAGTCCTGGGCTCGAGCATTTCTGTGTTGTATGCATGTTCTTTCTTTGCATGCTTGGATTTCCTTCTGGTACTCCAGTTTCCTCCCACAGTCCAAAGACATGGCTGTAGGTGTGGCTGTCAGTGTGAATGGTTGTGTGTGTTGCCCTGTGATGGTCTGGCAAGCTGTTCAGGGTGTACCCCACCTTTGCCCAGTGTCGGTCAAGATAGGCTCCAGCCTCCCTGTCACCCTAATAATAGGATTAAACGGTTCAGAAAATGAGTGAGTGAGTGAGTGATTTTGCTGGCTTTTTTTCTTAAAGTGACTTGATTATATACAACTGAGCAGCTAAAGGTCTTCCCTAAGGTCCCATCTGACAATTTTCCAATCAGCAGCTCAAAGCCTTAACTGACTCACCAAAACTTCATGAATATCTGTTTTTGAGCAACAAAATGGGAAAGTAAAGCTCATTAATAGCCGGCATAAGTGAGCCATTTGACCTACCACAGATAAAAAGAGGGAAAATGAGCAACCTTCATCTCGGCACTGTAATTTCTGCACAAAAGCAGGTGTGATGCTCCAATCAGCCTCTTCTCAGGTTTGGAGAAGAAGGAGGTGGGCTCAAATCATTCTCCAGAGCTCATAATAGGTCTTGTGGTTTTTACTCTTCACATGTCTTCACTAGCAAAGGAATGCACACTCGATATACACTACGCTCACGCAGAAAAAAAAAATCTATACAATATTTACACGGCAAGGAGATTAAAAACAACATGGGGCCCCTGCGAACTTCAGCTCAGATCTCTGTTTCGGGGAAGATTTTCCAGCCCTTCTCGACACATACAGTACATGGCGGCGTGTTTTGTAAACGTGTGGTAGATGGCGTTGTAAATTAGATACAGCCGTCTTTGTTGTCACTGATTTAATGGCCCATGGGCCTAATGGGCGCCTCTCCAACTTTCCCCTCGAGTAATAACACAGCAGTTAACTGTTTCACTGTGTATGTAAGGACGTGATGAAAGGAACTTTATGGCAACTGCCAAACAAATATTTCAGCATGCAAAAAAAAAAAGAAAAGAAAAGAAAAAAAAAGAGAGCCACGTCTGTATTTGTCCATTCGGAGCCTAGAGGATGTCAAACCTGAGGCAGGAATGAGTGATGAAATTAAATAAAGAAAACTGCACTGCGTACTGCTAGCTGTTCAAAGCAGGCTTTTGAAGACGGGACCTCCTGCTAAGTGAAATGATCGTCCCACCCCTCCCCTTTTTTGTATCTCTGTGAGGGATCCCAAAGGGCATAACGACTTGATATCAATCCAAGCGCTCAACTGTAGGTACGGCAGAGAGGCGTGCTGCCAATGTGCTCATATAATCAAGACCGTAAATCTGTCCGCCGATCCGTAAAAAGCCACGCCGGGAACATGGAATCATTGTGCTTTTGTTCATCCCTTCCCAGTGTGCCACTTTTTCTCCTGGGGGCCTCCAGTGGGATTCACTCTGAGTCCAAGCTTAAACAAGCCTCACACGGGGGCGGTGACAATATGGCAGCTACAAGGCGGCTAGATGGTGATAAAATTTTGTAGTCACTGCGGTCCAACATGGTTTCCAACCACACTGAACCACCATCAGAACCACCCCCCATGTGAGGCCTCACTCACTTATTCACTCACTCATTTGCTTATCCACTTAATCCTATTATTAGGGTCGCGGGGAGGCTGTGCCTATCTCATCCGACACTGGGCAGAGGCAGGGTAAACCATCGCAGGGCAACATACACACAACCATTCCCACTCACATCTAGGGGCAATTTGGACCAGCCAATCAGCCTGTCTTTGACAATGTGCATGTCTTTGGACTGTGGGAGGAAACCGGACTACCCAGAGGAAACCCATGCCAGAGCCAAGCCTGTGAATTGAACCCAGGACCTTCTTGCTGTGAGGCTGACGTGCTAACAACTCTGCCGCCGTGTGGGACCTGCTTTACAAAAAGGTCCCACCAGCTTTTCACGTGTAACTAATAATAACACATTGAATATTTTCTCCAAATTTACTCATGTGGCTTTCAGATACTTTATACTTCACACACGTGCAGACTTCTCACATGTGGTTTTCTTTTTTATACATCTCATTTCTTTCCACATGCCAATGTTTCATGTTCTCACATGATGTTGTTGTCAAACCGAGTGAAGTGCATACTGGTAAGCATTTCACACGTGATCCTGTATTACTCTCGACCACACATGTATGGATGAAAAAAATACGATCACGTGTAAAATCTGTTTTATTTTTTTTATTTTTTTTTAAACTCTGTTCCTGCCATGCCTGCCATGTCAGTGAGAGGCACTGGAGTGGAATGGCAGCTGAATGGCAGAGGGAGATAGAGACGGCGCAGAAGACACACGCCACTGATGTCCAACTAAAGAAACAAAGAGAGGCTCCCTTCATTCAATTCATTAGGGAAGAAAAAACACCCCAAAAACCAAAGGGTTATTTTTTGTCACTATGTAAAAAAAGAAAAAGGCTTCCAGTGGAAAAAAGTTAGTTTAACAGTAAAGTGATCCATGTCATGCCACCAAACTTAAACAAATTCCATTTTGGACAGCTCACCTCCACAGCTTTCGTCTATCCATATTGTTGTTTTGAAAAGTTCTGGATATGAAAGTGTCAGAGAGAAAAAAAAGCCCTTGTGAGATCATCGAAAAACAGATTTGCCGTTGAAATATACTCACGCAATCGCAAAATGAAATAAGGATTTGTTCTGAAGACCCTCATTGTGTTTCACTCACTTTTTGGGGGGGGGTTCAGGGGGAAATGGTCTTCGGCGCCTATCTCAGCTAACATTGGACGAAGGCGGGGTACACCCTCACCATCTCGCCAGACCATCACAGCTATTCACACGCAAACTCACAATGGCAATTTGAAACAGCCAGTTAACCTGCTGTGCATGTCTTTGGACTGTGGGAGGAAACCCGGAGAACCAGGAGGAAACCCACACAAGCATGGTGAGAACATGCAAACTCCACGCAGAAATGCCAGAGCCTGGGAATCAAACCCAGGACCCTCTTGCTGTGAGGTGGACGTGATAACCACTACACCACTATCCCTAGGTGTGAATGTATGGGCACATGTTACTCCAGGTGGACCATCTCAGTTTGTAAACCGTCACAGGATGAAATCGTTATTGCTAAATCCTTAAGGAAGGATTTCTATGGATTCCTTATCCTTCACGTGAACCATACCGGTGATTTGACCATGTTGACCCCACACAAGTCATTTATTTACTACTATCTCACACGCTTAATGTGATATTACATTTTAATATCTTTAATGTTGAGCTGAATACTTCTTATCTCCAAAAGATGCTCACAAATTTGCTCCCAAAACTACATAACAAAGTTTTGCAACAACCCCACCCCCCACCCCCATTTATGACAACAGTACCCTACAAAATGTGATTTCCGTCTCAGACATCAAATTTGACATTTGAAAACCTTTTACAAGTACAGCGTTCACGTGCAAATGTACAGCATAATGTGACAGCAACACAGGTTTGATAGATACAGTTGTAATATCAGGGTCACCCAATAATACCTCCCACATTTTAAAGGCAGAGACAACACTTGTTAAAAGTTCAGCTCAATCTAAACTTAGTATTAAAATCGGTCTGTGTGCAAAATCATAGACCGATAGCTTCTTTTTTTTAAACAATTTTATGAGTGATTATGTTAAAAACTGATGTTGTCATCAAAGCCCAAGTTAACAGGAGGAGTATGGCTTTTCTACATTACTAGTTTCCTACTGCACAGGAAGTGATTTTAATCGAAACCTTTTAACACCTCCAACACAATTCTGACAATAAATGGTGTGAATGTATAAAATTCCTGAGGTTGTACATGTTAACTTGGGCCTCGATGACATCATCATTGTGAGACTCAGTTTTCTAATAACTGCCAATTAAATCATTTAAACAGAAGCTATCGGCCTAAGATTTTGCACACAGATAGATATTAATCTGGAGACCTGAACAGAATTTCAGAAACAGAACTTTCAACAAGCGTTGTCTTTACCTTTAAAGGTAATTGAAAACAAAGATCATTAAAGATAATAAAATTATAATTAGCACACATGAAACTTCATTCAATACAGTTTTTGTATAGCATGTTTTTAAGATGATTATCCTCCAAATAGTGGCCGTCACTGTCTAAACACGCTTAGAGGTGATTTCTGATTTCTGAAGGCTACCTTAAAGGCGCCGCCTCGTGCTTGTTTGAAGAAAGTTGCTAGGTAGTACAGGTACAAAAGATGTCCCATTGTCCGTATCACCCCACTGATGAGGAAAGGTACAGTTTCGTCCTTTTTGTAGTGTACGCGGAATTCTTTATGATTACTTCAATCTCCTATGAACTTATATACTACATGGGAATGGTACAATCTGATTGGTTCTCCATCTCAGGATTTTAAAAAAACATTATTTTGAGTGGATAATGCTTAGAACAAAATGACAGACACCCACAGTTTGTCACGGTCACTTGAAGCAGATGGCTTCATCATTCTTACGCTTTAAAAATAGAAAAAATACATCCTAAACATCTTGTTTCTGTGTAGTATATACTAAAACACCATCACAGAGCATGGTTTACTTTAGTATCCGTGTAGTGTGTACCAAACTCTGACTCACTCACTCATTTTCCAAACCGCTTAATCCTATTAGGGTCCCTAGGGAGGCTGGAGCCTGTCTCAGTTGACACTATGTAAAGGTGGAGTATACCCCAAACAGCTCGCCAGGCCATCACAAGGCTAATGTACACACACCACCATTCACACCCACACCTACAGGCAATTTGGAACAGGCAGTTGGCATAATGTGCATGTCTTGGGAGTGTGGACATGAGTGGGACCGTGGGAGGAAACTGGAGTACCCAGAGGAAACCCATGCAAGCACAGAGGAAAATATGCAAACACCACACAGAAATACCTGAGCCTGGGACTCGAGCCGAGGACCCTCTTGCTGTGAGGTGGAGGTGCTAATCACTATGCCACCATTTCTCGTCCAAACTCCGATTGAGTAGGCTAAAAAGATGTGATTAGCTTAAAGGTGATCACCTGACCTGCCTCTGTCATGGTTAAAATATGCAAACTATAAATATATCATCTATAAAAACCTCATTTTAGTTTTCTTTTCTTTATGTTTTTGTGTTGTTTATAGTTAAACTCTTAAAAAAGAGATAATGTTATACAGCTCTTATTCACCTGCTCGGTCATGTGCTCGGAGCTCACCTGTGTGGTGTGGCACGGTGGTGCAGTTATTAGCATGTCTGCCTCACAGCAAGGAGGTCCTGAGTTCGATTCCTGGGCTCAGGGCGTTTCTGTTTGGAGTTTTCATGTTCTCCCTGTGCTTGTGTGGGTTTCTTCTGGGTACTCTGGTTTCCTCCCACAGTCCAAAAACATGCACAGTAGGCTAATTGGCTGTTCTACATCACCCCTTGGTGAGAGTGTGAATGGTTGTGTGTGTGTTGCCCTGCAACGGCCTGGTGAGCTGTCCAGGGTGCACCCTGCCGACGCCCAGAGTCGCCGGCCTCCCCGCGACCCTTAGGATTAAGCGGCTAATTGTGCATTTTTGCTCATGTTTCCCTGTAGTATTCATTCGTTTTCTGAACCATTTAATCCTAATTAGGGTCACAGGGAGGCTGGCGCAAAGGCAGAGTACACCCTGAACAGCTCGCCAGGCCATCGCAGGCCTCCGTGTAGTGTATACTAATACATTTCTGCATCTCAGGCTTGTTATTTCTCAATATCCAAGTGATATTATCTACAGAAGCAAAGGTGAGATGCAGAAATAGAGCATCAAAATCCTTCTCTGTCTTAACGTCATAAATTTAGACCAACCATTTGCTCTCTGTCTTCACTTTCAAGTACGGGACAGTGCTGTTTCTGGCTGGTTACCATCTTCAGCGCTCTACATAATAGCCTATGTGCTATATCTGATATAAGTAAATAGAAAACATGGGTGTTATTCTGTGTGGTGTAATGAACACTTGATTTGTAAGGATTCAGTATTTATGCAATATTTAGTCTAGTTTGTGGAGGCTCTGCGTGCGTGGGCTTAATTATAGGCTTCAGAAATACGGTCTCCACGCCTGTCAGTAAATGCAATGGAAAAAATTAGGGCCTAATGCATAGTCATGGCGCGAATATCTGGAATGATATTAATCATAAGCAAGCTGATTGTAATGGCATGGAAATGAAGCCTAAACAATCATTAAGCCTTTCCACAATGAGACAGTGCTGCATGGCTGTCGATGGCGGCCACAAAATAGTTTAATGGCTGTGTTTATGTTTGCTGTGGCAGGCAGCCTCTCGTTCCGCCCACTTTTGTTGCTCAAAATAAGCTCATTTTCAAATTTCCTTTAAATGTTAAACAAATACTATGTGGCAGAACGTTGAAGAGGTTCTCAAAATGTGCCTGATGTGAAGCTATTCTATTCTAAAGTCATAAGGAGCTTCGAATGTGACTGAAGTTTTCGGTGGACGCGGCAAAAACCATGCTGAAAACAAAACAAACCAAAGCAAAAAAAAAAAACAAAAAACAAAAAACAAAAAAACAAGTGAGGATGACAATTATAGCATGTCACAACTTTCAGGTACAGTGTTTCTCTTGTAAATTCCAAGCGCAAAGGCAGCAAAAACAACACTTGGATGTTTCTTCATGCCCAGGTACATATTGTGGTCAAATTATTTCGTAATTGCATATTTGCAGGCATATACATGTCACTTACTTTCACCACTTAAGCACTGCATACCTTGAAAAAAAAAATCACATCTCATTATATTAATCCCTGCATTACTTTAATGTTTCTGTGGTTAAAACGAAACTATTAGGTGTCCAACATCCACATATCATGTGACACCCGTTGACACCCCTACTACATCAGTATTTTATTCATAGGCTAATAAATTAAGGAGCCTTGTGTTTTCCTTTCATCTTAACCAGATTACTTCACTGTGAGCCTTATATTATTGGGCGAAATACTTTCTTTCCACCAGCTCACCCATAATAGAGTATTTGGCAGTGTTGCCCCAAACTGCACCGCTATTTTAACAACCACAAACCCAAATCATCAGAGAAAAACTAGGTCCATAAAAGTGCGTAGGTGGAGGTATGCTGAGCTACAAGCTCCTTGACATGATCCATCACAGGCATTTCTCGAAATGCTCGCATAACTCAGCGTAGCAGCTTTTTCCACACTAGTCATGTTGCCGCTTCTGTTTATAAAGAACATTGCATGAGTGCTGTTTCACAAACAAGACAATAAAGCTCGCTTCTTGAATTATTTGGAATAAAGACAGCGGTTTGGCACCATCATCATCGTCCTGGTTTGCAACTGATCTGGGCTACATCGGAGGCATGGTATCGTTCTTATAATTATGTACTCACAATCCTTAGCTTGTTTCTTGACACAGCAATGATGAGCTTATTCATCGCCCTCAGGCTCTGAAGTGGTGGATTTGTACTAGTAAGGTTACATTAGGTGGTCTTGAATATTACCGCGAACAGCAAAGTGTTGTGCCTCTGCGAAATTCATCAAAGCTCATGTGCTTTGTCTTGTCGTACACTAATCCGTGCGTTGAGAGAATTATGTTGCCTTCACATGCATGATTTGAGTCTGTTCATCCACAGTGTTTGCTGAGGGTCATCATATATTTCAAAGTGGTTTAGTAAAGGCGTTGACGAAGCCACTGGCTTCCAGGGCACTGTAGAAAACCAGTCTGACTGAATCTGCTTGAACAACCTTTTGTACATGAACGGATTCTTGTCGACACGACAGTGTGGTGGTTAGCATGTCCATCTCACAGCAAGAAAGTCCTGTGTTTGAGTCCTGGGCGTATCATATTAAATGCAGTGGCAGTAGTAGCTCAGTGGTTAAACACTGGACTACCAATCAGAAGGGCAAACCCTTGCACTGCCAAGCTGCCGGACTCTTCAGCAAGGACCTTAACGCTCAACTGCTCAGTTGTATATAATGAGATAAATGTAGCTGCATGGTGCTGTAGTGGTTAACACATCCGCCTCACAGCAAGAAGGCCCTGGGTTTGAATCCCGGGCTTGGGCATATGTATCTGTTTGGAAGTGTGATTGTTCTCCCTGTGCTTGCACAGGTTTCCCCTGGGTGCTCCAGTTTCCTCCTACAGTCCAAAGACATGCACATTAAAGTACTCACACAATACCGAGCATGATCCCGATGTGAGCCGATCATATTCCAATGATGTTCTGATGTTCTCTGATTGTTACCCGATGGGATTCCGATGTTATTCCAGTGTTTCATCTGATGTTATTACGATCCATACCAATGTCACTCTGATTTTTACCAATGTTGTTCCAATGTGTATAAAAACAAAAAATTAAACGTGCACATTTTTAAAAAATACCAATGTTACCCCAATCACTACCGATGTGTACCGATATTCACCAATTTTTTCCCTGATGTACGCCGAACACACAAAAAGATTAACCACATTATTCAACACTCCCAAAATATTTCAGTTTTCCTTGAAATTTTGCAATGTCCTCTGATGTATACCAATGTGTACCAATATTCTTTGATTTCTCAGTGGTTAAGGCTCTAGGTTAGTGATCCAAAGGTGGGATTCAAGCCCCAGTACCATCAAGCTGCCACTGTTGGGCCCTTGAGCAAGGCCCTTAACCCTCAATTGCTCAGTTGTATAAAAATGATAAATGTAAGTGGCTCTGGCTAAGGGCGTCTTCCAAATGCCGTAAATGTAAATGTAAATTGGAAATATGATCAGGGCAAATCGGGATTATGATCGGTATCATGTGAGTGTACATTTAGGCCAACTGATTCTTCTAAGAGATGCAAACTTAGTAGAATTAAGTGGTTCCTAAAATGAATGAATGAATAGATGAATCGATGAATTCTCACTCATTTTCAATTACTGTTAAATCCTGGTACTGAGGATCTTGTGAAAACCATAAGTCCATTGTTTGCACCATGGGTCAATCTAGTATAGCCAGTCTATTTACAAAGGACCTGGAGGAAGCCCACATGGCTGAGAATTCTATGAACTAGCACTAGCATTATCCATTAACACATCTGACACATTTTCACATAAATATAATGGTGAGGAACCTTAAAAATTAGGAAAAGAACTTGTGCAAACGTTGTGGCACAACACGCTGCAGTTCGTTTCAGTCTTCAGTTTTTCTGACCTTAATTCTTCATCTTTTGCAAAATAGCTTGCATGACATATACTTGTTGAGGTATAGACCATAAATCTATAGCTTGATTAGCTACTTTCCTTAGCTTTTATGCTAATCCTACTCCTATTAGCATTCAGCCAACATTCCAGGAAATGGAACAGCAAGAAATCAATTATCTTTCGCCGAAGGATCTGCAAGGATTACTCGCAGTCTTAACAATATATTTACAATTGACTTGTCTGTCTTTTATATGTCTCGGGGCTCCCCAGGCACAACAAAAACACAAAGACATCCAACACACAAGAATCTGTGTGCGAGTTAAGTTGTTTATTTTGTCTGCTGTCACAAGGAAAACGAGAGTGAAAGAATGAACCCTTGCCCAACCAAAACCAAAACACAAGCCCGTTTTCATTCCTGAATATTTGAGGGTTTTTACTTTTTCATTGCAAGATGAAATGAAATGGAATTTTTTTGATCATTTTTTTCCTGCAAAGAAAAATGACATGCTAGCTTACAAGATAAGTGATCTTTGTGAACCTGCCAAAGCTAAACAAACTCCATTTCAGACACCCAGCATCTAAAATTCTGCTCTGTCTTCATTTTATCCCTGCCATAGTCACTTGACATTTAGAGAAAGCCATGAAGCTATTGTTGTGCTTTTTGGGATTCTGCTTCATTGGATAGACGTTGACGGATTCTTGTTGTCTGGATTTGGTCGCGTCGGTGTGATTATTTGCATCTACAGCCGACGTACATTTACGACACATCATTCCAAAGAAACTCCACTGAAGGCAGTTTTGCATGTGCAATGTGGTATTTCTTGTTGTACATAGTTTTTGACTCGTGTCTCCACTTAATCAACATTCTTGCAGATTAGCCAAGGGTAGCAAAAGTACAAAACACACTGACTGTAGTAGATGTACTGCTAATGAGATCATCATTCATTTAATTAAATGTGAAAGTAGTGATAAATAAGGGTTCATAATTTGTCTGGTAAAAAACTACACTGCCTGCATTATCAGCAGAATATTGCTAAGCAATGTTAGCTAGCTAGCTGAAGGATTGTGCATAAACTACTGATCAAATTTTCATCAAATTTGGTGGAGGGGTGGGGTATATGCCTGAAAAGAACCCATTAACTTTTGGAGGTGATCTGTGCATAGGATCATGAAAAACACACACACACACACACACACACACACACACACACACACAAATATTTATTTATTTTTTAATTATTTCTTTTCTGAAATCCCAAATCTTTTGTTCACATGGGGCAAAATGTTCATTCGAAGCCCACTAGAGGGAGACATTTTGATATCATTATGCCAAGCTATAATAATCTGTAGTTATTGTTCTGTTTCTTTCAAAGGATTAAAACTGAGGATACCTGTTAAATTGGACCAGGGTTCTTCATCGGTCTCCACTCTCAGCAAAAACTCAATGAAGACTACTATGAGTGTACTTAAAAAAGTATTGCTACTTTTATCCATGTACACAAATATTGCGGCACTAATGCACATTTAGGGGTGGCGTGTTGACGTAGTGGTCGGCATGTCCATCCCACAGCAAGAAGGTCCTGGGTTTGAGTCCTGGTCTCAGTGAGGGCGTTTTTGTATAGAGTTTGCATGTTCTCTCCATGCTTGCATGGGTTTCCTCTGGGCATTCTGGTTTCCTCCCACAGTCCAAAGACACGCACATTAGGCTAATTGGCTGCTCTAAATTGCCTCTAGAAGTGAGTGGGAATGGTTGTTTGTGTTGGCTCTGCGATTGAATGGTGAGCCCTTTAGGGTGTAACCTGTCTTTACCCAGGGCCAGCTGTGATACACACAGCTTCCCCATGACCCTAGTTGGATAAAGTGATTTGGCAAATAAATGAATGCATGAATGAATTAATAATATATATATATATATATATATATGTGTGTATTACTGCCAGACTCTGACTAGCAATAACTCTGATAAACAACAAAGCCCTAAAGTGCATGACAGAACATCAGTATCTTCTTTGTATGCTGAAGTTATGCTTTTTTTTTTTTTTTTGTATAGAAGCTAATAATAAAAAATCCCAAACACTGCTGCTAGTAGAAAAAACGCACACATTTGGAGATTTGTCCAAAACATGTCAATCTGTGATTCATGAATATTGACTATAATCCAAGTTGGGATTTAGATTGCTCAAGTTCCTGGCAAAATGTGTGCGTTCTATCAGATTTGTCATATGATTGCATATTTGATAACTGCAGTGTGAGCAAACAGGCTTACGCTGAAAGATTAGCTTTCGGATGAGGTGAAAAAGATGAGAAACTATCTTTCCAATGTGATGATGTGGAGGTATAGTGAGCTCTGAAAAATCTGATGTATCTGTCACCTGAGCACGATGTATGAATGTGAACATGCTTAGTATGAGGTGTAACATGCCATGAAAACAATTCCTTCATTTTGATGGAAAAGGGGGGGAGAAGAAAAGAAAGAAAGATATATA
>JAQMYF010000022.1:30033357-30050135 GCA_030014195.1 Neosilurus mollespiculum | reverse complement strand
TATATATATAAAGAGTGAGAGAGAGAGAGCGAGAGAGAGAGAGAGAGTAACCTGCCTTGATGTCTGGCACCATTTAATAGTATCTTTAGGCAAGATTTTCCAATGATGGTTTGTATGGAGAAATTATGACTCATTGGATTAAGTGACAATACTCTGCACCACGTGCCAAGTGGAGAAAGATTCCGGTTTAGCATGTCTGATAAATCACATAATTAGTGCAGTCCTCCAAGGCTCATTGAAGAGGAAAATAAGAATAAAATGTGTGAACACAGACAGAGTGATCAATGATTTGTGTATCCAAAGCCAACTCTACAATCAAGAACAAAGTGTTGCATGCTTACACACCTATAAAATAACATTGACAAAGGTCCTATTTATTCAGGTCACTGAGAGCCAAAGAGTTGACCCACATGGATCATGGATGGATTTTGTCAAGAGGCCAGTTGGCAACTTCCCAGCAAAGTGCCGAAAAAGGAAGCGACCGCTGGTATTAAATCACAATTCATATTCTGTCACTACCAAAAAATATTGTTTAATTGAAGATTTGTATTGACTGTAGGGCTTTTAGTGCATAATAAAGATCATCCATTATTTATTTCCAGAATTGAATAGTATTTTATGTTTCAGCCGGGACCTCAAGGACCCCCTGGCCCTCCAGGTCCCCAGGGCCCACCCGGGGCCCCTGGTGCAGAGGTCACTCAAGAGGTATTGCTGAAGGAGTTTAAAGAAATGATCAAAGGTGAGCTCCCATATATATATATATATATAATCTTGAGTTGATTTTCCGTAGAACAGTGCTCGATACGTCGAAGTAGAGCTAAATATATTGTATGTGGGGAAAAAATAATAGTACTACAATTTCATCGATTGAAATAGTACTACAATTTCATACCAGGGATAAAATTGTAGTACTATTATTTTTCCCCACATACAATATATATATATATATATAAGTGGCATATGTGAGAAATCTTGATTTCTCACATATGCAGGATGCCACCTGTGATTGGATAGCGGTGTTAAAAAATCTGCACATGCTAACCATATGCGTTTTCAAAAAGTTTGTTCTGTCGAACGACACCGTAGACACGCCTGTGTTTTTTTTTCAGTGCCTTCACTTTCACACATTTTCAAACATGCTTTAGAAAAACCACAGTCGAAGATCTTAGCTTGGGCAAAAGCAGCCAGAGAACATATGACTATACACAAGGAGCTTTTCATGATCCATAAATTAGGCTGTTCAAATGTGTGTATGCTAAACATATGCTTTATTTATTTATTTATTTATTTATTTTGAAAGACTGATCTATTGAGTGTATTAGACAATTCAGTCCACACACAGTCTGGGATATTCAGGGCTTTCACATTTACTTTCACACATTAATAACCAAATATACACTCGGTCGCATTTCAAGCGGGTTTCCATTAGCACATATGGAAGACCTTAGCTCTACTGATCTAACCCGTTGTGCTATAAAAGATGACAAAGGCTTTTTAAAATGAAGAAAAAGCATTATGGGAGATTTTCACGTGTGCAGACAATTTATTGCACAAAATAAATTCTGCATGCTTTGTCTAGGGTATGCTATAACAAGGACATTTCGTTCTGTCGTTTTTGTTTTTTTTTGTTTTTTTTCACTATTTCGATTTCTATAACCGGAGGTCACCTTGTAATGCTAGCCGACTGCATTTTCTCATAGTCAGGAGCAATGTTCACACTAAAAACACTTGTGAAGCGCAAACCTCGACCAAGCCAATCTCTGCCAAGCAAAACAAACAGAACAAAACAAGGCCTGCCGTAATACGACACTTCGAAAAGCATAGTCATATCCTACAACGTTAAAGAATCCTTTCAAAAATTCCAGGATCTAGAATTTCATCCAGATTATATTCAAAATCTAATGGAGTGTTACTTGGGCTGTATTCTACCTCTCATCAAAATCAGTTCATAACTTTTTCTCAAAACTTAATCTCCTTGGTGGAGGTTAAAAGCACTATCCATCCCTTAGTATTTATGAAACAGATGCCCCTGATTGGCTAATGTTGCTTGTAAGTAACAGGGTAGACAGCATACACTATTCCTCCCTCTTTGCGAGCTTGACCAATCATCTGGGCACGGATGGCTGCATGTGTAGCCTGGGGCTCAAATTCACAAACCCCGGATGATAGATTGAACGCCTTTCTCTTACGCCACTCCGGAGCCCCAGAACAGCGACTTTTCTATTTGTACATCATTCAATAATTAGAAATGGTAAATAACAATCTGCAATTGTTTGTCTATAATGCTTTCAGAAGCCACAGAGAGGAGAGCATCGGTGGACAGGGCAAGCGGACAGAGCCAACTGCCCACAACTCTGCTAGCACTGGAAGGAATGGCGTCTTACCGGAGGATCGAAGAGGCCTTCCACTGTAAGCTTAGAGGGCCAGTCGTGGTAGACAAGAAGACTCTGACTGAGCTGCAGAACTTCCAGACAGTAAGTGTTATAAAAATCCACTTCCTGGGGAATGTATTTGTTATAATTGATGAAAAGCTTTTAAAAAGATGAATATTTTGGGAGGTGACATGAAACTCTGGGTAAATAATAAGTACAGCCATTTTCCCCCACAATAGCTCATCTGCATTGTCTGAAAATCCGTCTACTGTGCACTTACCTAGCACGTACATATAAAGGTGAGGCTGCTAATGATAACATTATGTGGCTCTTACAAATAGGCAGTAGTGTTTTTCCACCATCCATCCTCACCCTGTCTGTTTTTCTTTCTGCGTCCACTGGTTTATGGCTTATCTTCCTCCATGTGCATTACCTCACCACTCGAGCTTTAATCAATCGCAATCATATCTCGATTTCATTTTATTTTTTACTGCCATGAAACGCACATATGCATCAAAACAAAAACAGGTGGGCTGTAGTCGAATCAGCGGCAGCTTTTGTTTTACGAGCAAGCTATTTCTGCGTCGAAAACATAATGGTTAAGTTAATAAGAGACAAAAGATACAGACAGGAGCAGAGGTGATCTAATGATAACGTAATAATAAAGTCCACAGTTTGACATCATTCACTGATAGGCGCTTAGCGGTCTTAAATAATAGCTCTTTTTAAGTGCTAATGGTGGCGATGACTTGTTTTCGCATAAATTCCAAGCTTTTGAGAACCACTTTGATTTTGCTCCAGGTTCCACTTAAAGTGCTTTGAATAAATATTCATCCCCCCCTTAAACTTTTCCACATTTGGGAGTGTTACAATCTGGAACTGAATTGGACTTAATTGGCATTATGTCTCATGAATCTACACAAAATAGCCCAATAACTGGCAAAAACGCTTCAAATAAAAACATAAAACTGACGATTGGATCAAGCGTTTGTCCAGCTGCTGTGAAATTAATTCCGGTGCAACCAGCTGCCATAAGAAATCATATAATTAGTTGAATGAAGTCTACCTAAGTATATCATTAATGTGGCATGTGATCTTCGTATAAACACATCCGGTCCTGAAAGGCACCAGAGTTTGTTAGAAAACATACCATGAAAACCATGAAGCTATTAAAACAATCCTGGACAAAGTCCTGGAAAAGTCAGCGTCGCTCGTATAATTCCATCAAATGGAAAAGTCTACATCCTGGAGCCATCTGATGGTGCAAGATCCTTCAGCCCATTCGGAGGTTGGAAGATTGGGCCCTTCTACATGATTTGCTGTATGGTCAGGTCAAAGGCAGGTATCACACTCCGATCAACTTGTCCTACGATGGCTGCTGGGCCTCGCAGAGTTGAAATGATTTCAAAAATCTATCAAATGTGTCAGAATTGGACTCCTGAGTAGTGCATCAACAAGGTGCGTGACTATCAACCTGGAGATCGCAAGTTCGAATCCAGGTTGATGCTGCAGCCATCTGTGTCCGTGAGTCCATGGAAACTAATTGGCCGAGCTCTTATGGAAGGGAGGGATGGCATTCGCTTTCCTGTCACTCACAGTGATCGCCAGCCAATCCACAGGTGTCTGTGGGCTCATTTGTACAAAAGGGGTGGATGCTTTCCCTCTGAGTGTGTTAGGCCGCCTCCTAATGCGCATGCGCAGTAGTTCATAAAGAGGCAGTTGGAAGCATCACATGTCACTGACGCCCCTACCTGGTTGGTAGCGGTTGTATGGCAACAGTTGAGGGGTGGCAATTGTATACGAATAAAATTAGGGGAGAAAAAAGGGGGGGGGGGTTGTTACGGGGAGGCTGGCTGGAGCCTGTCTCAGCCGACACTGGGCGAAGGCAGGGTACACCTTGAACAGCTCACCAGACCATCGCAGTGCCAACACACACACTCCCACCTAGAGGGTAGATGAGGATGTGAGTGTGAATGGTGGAGTGTGGGTTGCCCTATGATCGTCTGGTTTACCCCATCTTCGCCCAGTGTCGGCTGAGACAGGCTCCAGCCTCCCCGTGACCCTGGTAGTACGATTAAGTGGTTCAGTGAGTGAGTAAGTGAGTAAGTGATCTCCAGGCTGTTACAGTACAAAAGCTGGGGAAGGTGTGAATATTTGTGTAAGAAAATGTAAGTGGAAAGCTCTGCCGCCGTGTCCTCATTGGAACAGTTGTGAAAAATAAACTGTCCTATGTGCCACATTTTGGAGGAGTGTGTCAGCAGGAATAGCTCTCGTCATCTGGACACTAATGACGATGAGACGCCCTGGATTAGCCAATCATGGAGGCAGGACCAAACCTGAGCCCCTCTTGCTGAAAAATATCTCCTTTTCCAAATGTGCCACATTGCTTTCTTGGCACTGTACAAAAAGGTACACTGTTTGGTACTTGGACCAGCTAGCAGTGAGTATAAAAAAAAAAAAGAGAGAGAGAGAGAGAGAGTGAGAGAGAGAGAGAGAGAGAGAGAGAGAGAGAGAGATGCTGTTTGAAATGGCACACTGCTTCACGGAAGAGCTATGTCTTGTGACATTCTGACGCGGCTGGCAAGGAGAAGGGAGACGCTGGCATATAAAAGGAGACTGGGAGAGAGAGAGAGGTATAAAAAAACCCCTTGTGATTTGTGAAGTGGCCTCTGCACCAGGAACGGGGAAAAAACAGGGCTTTGATGAATGTAGACAATAAAAGGCTGCGGTGCCAAGCATCCCAGTGCTAAAGCATCATCAAAGTTTAAAGGTGCATGATTTCTTACTAGTAATAGAATGTGCGCCCAGCTGGAACATTGTTATAAATCATTTATGATGGTGGCTGATTTGAATCCTTTCTCAGAACAATCACGCACAGCCATATTTTATTTTGGGAATGCATTATAAATTGTTGATTTCTTGTCTTTTGTGTCATAAAGGAATGACACTAACTCTCAGTCATTTGTCAAACACTTAATAATCCTACTATTAGGGTCACAGGGATGCCGGATCCCATCTGAGCCGACACTGTGTGAAGGCTGGGTACACCCTGAACAGCTCAAAAGACTATGGCAGGGCAAACACACACACACACACCTAGGGGTAATTTGGAGCAGCAATTAGCCTAATGTACATGTTTTTGGTCTGTAGAAGGAAACCGGAGTACCGAGCATGGGGAGAACGTGCAAACTCCACACAGAAACGCCCGAGCCGAGCCCGGAACTCGAACCCGCGACCTTCCTGCTGTGAGGCGGACGTGCTAACCACTACGCCACCGTGCCACCCATGACAGAACATTTAACATGATAAATGCCCACCCAGTTCATTCATTTTTGAAGCCGCTTTGAAAGCAGCTGGCGCCCATCTCAGCCGACTCTGGGCGAAGGCAGGGTACACCCTGAACAGCTCGCCAGACCACTGCAGGGTCAACACACATACAACCATTCACACTCACACTCACACCTAGGGGCGATTTGGAACAGCCAGTTAGCCTAATGTGCATGTTTTTGGACCGTGGGAGGAAACCGGAGTACCCGGAGGAAACCTACCCAAGTACAGGGAGAAACATGCAAACTCCACACAGAAATGCCCCGAGCCCAGGATTCAAAACCTTGGCTTCTTACTACGACGCAGACGTGCTAACCACTGCGCCACCGTGCTCCACCCAGTTCAGTGCTATTATTGTGGTTTATGTTATCAGGAGAAAAATCTTTCAGTGAAGTACAAAAATCATTCTGATCAACCCGAAAGGCGTAATACGGAATAATGTGGCCTGGCATGACTGCCCCATACAGTGAAGATCAAAAACAGAATTGGAGGCTTTTGGCAGAATCTGAAATATTTCCGAACTCTTAACTTCTTCATGTTCTCAAAACGAACCAGGTTTATTTCGTAACAGTATGTGGGCTTATTAAATTGTGTTATTAAACTGTTTTTGGTAAGAAAATATTCTTCAGACATTTCACAGTCTTCTACTTCTACTCAGAAGATGCAACATTTTTCTCTGCAGGGTTGTTCCACCACCAACCCCCACACCCCCCACCCCCCAAAAGAGTTGTTGTGACTGTTATGATTTATTGGTTCTATTTCATAGCAGCGACATAGAAACTGGTATTTCTGGTTGCTGTGTTCAGTAATTCTCACTTACCTCCTACCTCTAGCCCCCTGCCAAAGGTGCCTTCCTCAGAGGGACGGGGATGGATCAGTCCACTGGAAGATTCACAGCACCTATCACAGGAATTTATCAGTTCTCTGCCAACGTCCATATTGGTAAGACGATCACGATCACAAATCTTCACTCATTAATGCTTGGGAATAGTTCCGTGCATCCATTAGAGACGATATTGTTCAGAGGGAAGAATAAATCAGCGCTACTGCAATCAAGTTGTAGAATAGACATAAAAAAGCAAAGGAGAGCTAAGAGTATAAGAAAGCAGTCTGTAGAAATCTTCAAAAGCTTTGAAAACTTCTCTTCAATGTTCTACGAGAGACGACATGAAATGAATTACATTCTGTTTGCCAAATTGCTTAATCCTACTACTGCTTAAGCCTAACTCAGCCAACTCTAGGCGACAACACGGTACACCCTGCACAGCTCGCCAGTTCATTGCAGGGCCGAAACACACACACACAACCATTCACTTACACTTCGGGGCAATTTGAAACAACCACTTAGTCTAATGTGTATGTTTTTGAACTGTGGGAGGAAACCAGAGTACCCCGACTCAAGCACAGGGAGAACATACAAACTCCACACAGAAATACCTGATCTCTGGACTTTAACCCAGGACCTTCTTGCTGAGAGGTAAACATGCTAACCTCTATGCCACAGAGTATACACCCCTACACAGGAAATAAGAAAATAATCATTATAAACAAACAACTGATATAAAAATTTAATTTACAAAAAAAGAATAGTAAGATTTTATAAAACAAGCCTGTGGAAATGTTAGAAAACACACAGACAGACAGATGAGAATCGGAATGAAGTATACATACATACAGACAGACGGAAGGATGGACGGATGGATGAATGAATGCATGGATTGTGGTACATTAACAATCACTTGGGGTGATCTGAACTGAGAGAGTGATAGATTGAGTTCAATACTGGACTCTGCCCCTTCACTTCAGAGTAAAATGTAACATGAAGAACGGAAGGAGCTCAGTGCTCAGTGCTCGCAGAACAGAACTGCTCACATGCCCCAGTGTGTCTACACGCCCTTTGGAGGGATGAATGGACGGATGGATGAACCCACTGAAGCACAGGGAGAACATGCAAACTCCACACAGAAACGCCCAAGCCAAGCCCAGGACTCAAACCCAGGACCTTCTTGTTATGAGGCAGACATGCTAACCACTATGCCACATTCTGTTATCACTTACAGAAAACCGAAGAATATATGAATGCTTGGGCGGCACGGTGGTGCAGTGGTTGGCACAGGGGTCCACCTCATAGCAAGAAAGTCCTGGGTTTGATTCCCGGGCTCGGGGCGTTTCTGTTTGGAGTTTGCATGTTCTCCCCATGCTTGCGTGGGTTTCCTCCCACAGTCCAAAACATGCACAGTAGGCTAACTGACTGTTCCAAATCACCCCTAGTTGTGTGTGTTGGCTCTGCAATGGCCTGGCGAGCTGTTCAGGGTGTAACCCGCCCCTCGCCCAGAGTCAGCTGAGATGGGCGCCAACCTCCTCGCAACCTTAATTAGGACTAAGCTGCTTAGAAAATGAATGGATGAATGAATTAATGTGAATGCTTTGCCAGTATGCAACCAAACCTTATGTGTTATTATCGTTACTTGTTAATATACTTGTTATATCTAAGTACTCTAGTAAAGATGTTAATAAGTGATACACATTGGTTGCTTATCAATCAGTTAGAATGCTATAGTAAAGATGGTGTTCCATCTTTGATGCCAGTGGATATGCATATCATGGAAGAAGCACCATTTACCCTTTAGAGTAGCTTTTTCTGTTCTAGGGGGATAACCAGCTCTAGTAAATACTACATGGAAAAAGCACAGTCTGATTGGTTTGCTATCTCGGGATAGTTGACAGGTTAATTTTTTTGCCTGAAGGCTGGGTGGATATCACTAAATAGTCCTTGAGACGGAACCCCCTGAAACGTCCACCAAGCTTGAGGCGAAATAACAGTTTTTTGTATATACTACACATTAACATAAGTAAAAAAAGCACGCTAAAATGAAATTTTTAGATATTTTTTTAATCCTGAATGACGCATGTGAGCCCGAGCAGGTGCATAAGGTGCTATAACTCCATCTCTTGAACTTTCTTTAAAAGTTTTAATATATAATACATGGAAACATAAAGAAAAGCAAAGTAAAACGAGATATTTATCATTTATTTTTGCATATTTTAACCATTACAGAGGGAGATCCGATGGCCTCTGTGCACTCCAAAGAGAAGTAAATGCTGTATTTTTAGTACAAACTACACACACTCTGTCAAGGTGTTTTAGTAGATACTACACAGAAACACAAGTAAAACAAACTAAAATCAGTTTTTCCATTTTAATGCATGATAGTGATGATAGTGATGATGCTGCCTGATACAAGTGACTGTGACAAACTGAGTGCATCCGTCGTTTTGATGCAAGCATTACCTACTTGGAATAATGTTTTTAAACCTGAGATAGCGCACCAATCATATCGCACCGTTCCCATGTAGTATATGCTAATAGACCCTACAAATCTCCCAGGGAAAATTCTTCAAAATTCTTCAGCCGTTATCTCTCAGTACTATGCTGTGATAGAATCTCCACCATCCCATGTCAAATTTACGAATATTGCCTGGATCCTCGCTCAAGCCAGGCTGGACTGTTGTGATTGACTCTGTCTCTGTGTGGTATACATCATTCCCTCTGTTCCTTGGCACTTACCGTCAGTAACATGCCAGTACCTTAATGTTTATACTGCTGATGACATTGCAGGCTTCAGGCCATGTTTACTTCGCTCAAGGAAAATCAGATTACTTCTTTTTTTGTTGTTGTTTTCTCCTTCAGTTTGCTTCAAAATGCAGTTTGCTGCAATTACACTTGCAGGAATGATCTAGTTGTTTAGCTCCAGGCATGAAGCTGATTGTATGTTTGTTTTGCAGACCACAGTGAGGTGAAAAGGAGTAAAAACCAACTCAGAGCCAGAGACAACGTGAGAGTCCTAATCTGCATCGAGTCTCTCTGCCATCGATACACGTAAGTGTTTTCTAATGCAGTCATTCTCACAATTGGATCGTTAGCCCTATCATGGAGTCCAGGATTGTTTTGTTTCTGTGTTGGAAATTACGTTTGCCGACCTGCTTAATCCTACTGGGGTGGCGGGGAGGCTGGAGCCTATCTTAGCCAACTCTGGGTGAAGGTGAGGTACACCCTGGACAGCTCGCCAGACCATCACATGGCCATCATACACACACAACCATTCACACTCCCACTCATACCTAAGGGCAATTTGGAACAGCCAATTAGCCTAACTTGCATGCCTTTGGACTGTGGGAGGAAAACGGACCTGAAGGAAACCCACACAAACACAGGGGCCACATGCGAACTCCAAGCAGTAACACCCTTGCCGAGCCTTGGACTCGAACCCAGGACCTTATTGCTGTTAGGCGGACGTGCTAACCACTACACCACCAGAACATTACAGCTAATCTTTATTAAAGCGGTTAGCATTAGCAAGAGTAGCGACCTGTTAGCTACCAGCTTGTATTTTTAACCAAAAATTCCAATTTTAAAGAGCGTGGAATTTGTTCCGGTGTTGCAATAATGTAGCAGGACAGTACAGAGATATGTTGATTAAACAGGAACAAAATTCCATCTTAATACACATACACACACACACACACACACGATACACTTCTCCAACTCCAACTCCAACCATTTGGCAAAGCTACTGTCAGGTGTGTTTGGATTCCACAGGGGTGTGACATTTCTCAGAAGTTACTGGCTGGTCTATAAATCAGTCGAGCTAGTCAACATGTTGTGAGTGCATCAACGTAAGGGTATCAATCCCAGCTAAGGAGCTCTTTTATGAAGCGAGAACCACATTTGAAGTCCGACTATGTGTCGATACAGCTTCATTCATGTGAATGATGTAATGAATTTCTCAGCGACTTCTGTACTTTATTTCACCCGATATGGTGTGGTGTGACTCTGTTATTTTGTTCATGGCATTGTGTGTTCCTCCAGTTTTCCTGCGTTTCTAAGTAGCAGCATGTCACTGCTCTTTGTGGGCCGGTTTACGATGCCGAACCCGAAAAAAATCTCATCTGTATAATTGTATATCGCATTCTGGGTGATTCTCTTTGGCCCCGTTGTTAGTTGCGGTGGTTTCAGCTCCGTCTGTTGTCAGACAATGTCAACTCTGTTAACAAGCTCATGTGGGAGACATCTTTGCTTATAACAGCAATTTTGGTAAGAAAGTCAGTCGCCTGTATAATTTCCCTTCATGTATTTATTACAGCCAAACGCCCCATTTTGACTCTGTTTCCACAGACCGTATCCACATCTTCATAAATTAATGCATGACCCCAGCTCGGAGGAATACATCATTGGTGATGAAAATTAGTATTTTTCTTTGGGCTCCTCTCGGAATTAAGACCATGTGGTTCTTGTTTAAGTGGTTTGGGCAAGCGAATGCATGTCGTAAAAGTCCTCTTCGAGAAATCAAACGAGAAAATGATTTTAGCTTAAGAAGAAAAGACACTGAGGGGAAGAGAAACGAGAGCAGATCCAGGCAAATCCTTTAAGGCAACGGTAATTAGTTGTTTGTTGCTGTTGCTCTAGATACGCTCCACGCAAACGCAAGAGGATGGTTCATAAACCTGATTAGTCGTACAATGCCAGTTTATCTCGAGCCAAAATTTATAGGCTGTGATTTATGTGTGATGTTCTGGCCTGTGTAGGAACAGCGCTGTGGTTCCTGTGTTAAAAAAAAACAACCAAAATATCCTCAAACCTTCAACCTGGTCCAGAACTCTTGGTAACCTTTGACTCCAAGGGTAGCACCTTTGACTTGACAGGGTCCGAGTTGTTTCTTGGAATGAGAGGAGGGGTGTGAATGTGTTTGCAAAAATCTGACCTGGGTGCTAATAGATTATTTACTTAAAGGTTTTCGGTTTTTCTCTTATTACAGGATGCAAAGCACACCAGTGACACCAATGCAAACAAAACCAAACAAAAAAGATTCTCGCAAAAGAACACTACTGCTCAAGATGACAAACTGCGATCTAAAAGAGCACCAAAATCGTAAAATTTTGGAAAAACAGACCTGTTCTTTTCCAACTCAGTTCGTAACCCAGCAGCTGCTAGGATATGCTGGGAATGTGAGGTGAGGCTCAGTGAAAAGGCAGTTTAGAGAAACGATCAGCAAGATTCATTCCCCATGACCAATTCTGCATTTTCCCTCTGAGAACCGTGCATGGATGTGGCAGTGCGCTGCAAATCTTTAGACAGCCCCAAGGAATGCAGCCCATCACGTCAAAATGTCACTTCTGATTTTCCTTTCAACTGAAAGACCAGCCATGAGCACGCACACTAAATTTAATGAAGGTGATGCCTTGAGAAAGCATTAGTGAAATGATTTTATACATTTGTATACCTCAGAAAGCAGCATTTGACCAATCTGATTCAAGAACTGGGTGGCTCGGTGGGGTAGTAATTAGTACGTCCGGCTCACAGAAAGAAGGTCCTGGGTTAAACTCCTGGGCTCGGGTGTTTCTGTGTGGATTTTGCACATATTCCATGTGCAGGCTCCTTAGTATCCTACCACAGTCCAAAGACATGCACGCTATGCTAATTGGCTGTTCCAAATTGCCCCTAGGTGTTAGTGAAAGGCTGTGTGTGTGTTAGTTTGGTGAGCTGTTCAGGGTGTATGATATGGTTTAATGTTATGTAATGCTATTTAGAAGGGCGGTGGTGGCTCAGTGGTTAAGGCTCAGCTTCGAGCCCTAGAACCAACACTGTTGGGCCCTCAACTGCTCAGTTCTTTAAAAAAAAAGAAAAGAAAAGAAAAAAAAACATAAAAGTTGCTCTGGATAAGGGCGTCTGCAAAATGCTGTAAATGTAAATCAATCTCCAGTGGCAGAGCTTGTTAGTGAGTTGGGTTGTTTTAATTAATAAAATTAAAATAAAAAAAAATAATTTTTTGAAAAACAAAAGAAATAATATGATGGTAACCGTACATATACATTGTCCAGCAATAAACAAAAGTCGCTGTTTGAATTTAAATAAGCAAATACTTCGACAAAGACAACAATTCTAACCCAAACTGATGCAGTGAGTAGCGTCTCTTCTGTTAAATAAAGAAAACTATGTAGATTGCTTGAATTACTGGTATTAGGTTACAAAATGTCCATTATTAACACCTGGGAGGATTGTGCTAAATTGTCAGTTTGATGCAAGAAATCTGGTGGGAAACACTTTTTTAACTAATCGACCGATCGAAGATCACTGGTGAGGTTAAATCATCAATAATCTATAGTAGAACTACGTGTGAGTTCTCATTTCTGAAAATCACTTTTATGAATTTTATTCATTCATTCATTTGCTGAACCACTTAATCCTGCTAGGGTTGCAGAGAGATTGGAGCCTATCTCAGCCGACTCTGTGTGAAGGAGGGGTACACCCTGAACAGCTCTCCAGTCCATCACTGGGCCAATACACACAAATATTTACACTCACACACATCTAGGGGCAATTTTGAACAGACAAATTGCCTCATGTGCACGCCTTTGGACTGTGGGAGGAAACCGGAGTATGAGGAGGAAACCCACACAAGCATGGGGAGAACATGCAAACTCTAAACAGAAACACCCTCATTGAGCCTGGGACTCGAACCCAGGACCTTCTGGCTGAGGTGGACATGTTAAACACTGTGCCATGATGCTGCCCAGTTTTATTATTATTATTATTATTATTATTATTATTCTTTTTATTTTAATTACTGTGATGGCCTGGTGAGCTGTTCAGGGTGTACCCCACCCTTGCCCAAGTTGGCTGAGATAGGCGCCAGCCTCCCTGTGACCCTAATTAGGATTAAGCGGTTCAGAAAATGAATGAATGAATGAATACTATTATTATTATTATTATCATTAGTAGGAGTAATTTTGTGTGTGTGTTGGCCCTGCGATGGCCTGGCAAGCTGTCCAGGGTGTACCCCGCCCTCGCCCAGAGTCGGCTGAGATGGGCGCCAGCCTCCCCGTGACCCTAATTAGGATTAAGTGGCTTAGAAAATGAATGAATGAATGAGTAGCAGTAATAGTAGTAGTAGTGTTAATGTATTGCCTTCTGTCTTGTGTAGGTCTTTGGAAATGATCGTTGGCTTGGAGAGTAACAGCAAGATCTTTACAGTGTATGTTCATGGATTGCTGGAGCTCCAGGTCAGCATCTAAGTCATACACAGTGTATGAGTCGTAAGCTTTGATGTGTTACTGTTTCTGACCAGTGTTGTGCTTTTTATTCAGGCTGGTCAGTACACCTCCATATTTGTGGACAATGCAGCAGGAGCTTCAATCACGATACAGAACGGCTCAGATTTTATGGGCATGCTGTTGGGGGTATAGCTTCCCTGGCTTTTCCCTCCAACCTTCCGAAGACTGCTTTCATTTGGACTGCCATCCAACACTGAATCAAACAGTGGACAGCCAGAGGCAGCTAGCTGCTCTGCGAATGCTTCAGTATAAGACGACTGAACCACTGCGCTGACTGTGGCACATTTGTTTTACGCCGCCGGTACAAGACAGTCGGATGCAATTGTTATCACAGCGTGGAATGAAAAGACATTACGGATCCTTAATTCGGCTGTAGGCATGCTAGAAGAAATTCTGAGTATTTTCATATACAGCAAAAAGTTATCTGTTTTTGTTTTTTCTGGGTTTTAAATATATAATATTGAACAGAATTTATTTTGTGATAAATGTGTGTGTGTGTGTGTGTGTGTGTGTATACAGTATATATATATATATATATATATATATATATATATATGTAATCTATAGTAGATGTATACAAAGATATATGTTGCTTTGAAAAAAAAAAAAAGACCCAGCTATGGACTCAGTGGACCTGACAGATGTTATAATACTCATTTCTAATGTACACACCTCGGCTTTTGTTGACTTCTAACAATCGCACGATAGATAACACACCATAACACCCTGCACTAGGAAAATGAATCATGTCACTGCTCATAATGAACACATTTGCCAGCTTGCAAAAGGGCAAAACCTGGAGGCGATCAAGCACAACCATAAAAAGCCACGATGTTCTGACTCTGTTTATCCGTTATGCTTGGTTGAAAACACTTCCAGATTGCAGCTAGGGTCCTTGGAATGTATGCGGGCACTTACAAAGAGGTGCCTCCATGACAAATTAGACATGTTCGAGATTCCTGCTGCACTCTTTTTTTTTTTTTGGGTGGGGGTGTGACTACCACGTCAACAACGAACCCTCTTCATTTTATTTGTGTGTGCTTGCTGTGGGAAGCCGATTCATTTGTAGCAGACAAATATATGAGTATGAATACCATTGTTTAAAGTATTTATGTGAGTATTTGGATATCAATACAAGACTGATAATAAATAATGTGAATAAAACACCGTTTTTAAAGCCGACTTCCTCTTCAGCAGTTTGTTCTGTAGCATGAACATTCTTACATTCAATAAAAGTAAGTCATATTTGTATAGAACGTTGACTCTAAACAAACTTTTCCGGCATGGTGGTGTACTGGTTAGCACATCCGTCTGCAGCAAGGAGGACCTGGGTTCTAGTCCCGGGCTCAGTGTGGAGTTTGCATGTTCTCCTTGTGCTTGCATAGGTTTCCTCCTACAGTCCAAAGACATGAACATTAGGCTAACTGGTTGTTCTGAATTGCCACTAGGTGTGTGTGTGTGTGTGTGTGTGTGTGTGTTGGCCCTGTGAGGGTCTGGCAAGATAGGCGCCAGCCAGCTTCCCCGCGACCCTAATAGGATTAAGCGGTTCGGCAAGTGAGCGGGTAAGTAAAGAGAAATCCCATCATGGAAAAAAAAAAAAAAATACTTAGCACATGTATGGCCAGTTGTTTGGATGATGATGTATTTTGGTTATTCCTGTGAAAATGTGGGGTTTTGTCTTCCATGCTGATGTCATAAGAAAGACGTGTGGTTGCTGCAGCATATAATTTTAAAAACAAAAGGGCTTTTTCTCTCGCTTACCATCTTCCAATTTCATATCAGTGAGTAATCTAATATAAAAATATTGGAAACAGAACATATACAGTGTGTTGGACTCAAAGTTCCAAAATGTACACAGACTTAGCTTCACTAATTGGTCATATGAGATAACCAGCATGTTGGCATTGACGGTGGTATTAGCATGAAATTTTAAGCTCAACTGTATAAGCAGAGAGTACAAATGACATGCTGAACCGCTTAATCCTACGGTCACAGGGAGGCTGGAGCCTATCTCAGCCGACACTGGGCGAAGGCGATGTACACCCTGAACAGCTCACCAGAAAATGGCAGAGCCAACTCACACAACCATTCACATTCACACATGGGGGCAATTTGGAACAGCCAGTTAGCCTAATGTGCATGTCTTTGGACTGTTGGAGGAAACCGGAGTACCCGGAGGAAACCCATACAAGCACAGGGAGAACACGCAAACTCCACACAGAAACGCTCAAGCATGGAATTCGAATCCAGGACCTTCTTGCTGTGAGCTGGATGTGCTAACGACCGCGCCCAGTTGAGAGATTTGGATTAGAGCGCTGCTGCATCACCTAGAGATGAAGTGAAGGCTGAATCCAATTGCCACCACTGTCAGTAAGTAGTAGGAAAGCATTAAACAAGGTAAAATTGACCAATTTATCAATATTTAAACTGAAGACTCCATAAATATCATAAAATGAATCTTGGATACGTTTTAATTATTAAGATTATTAGTCAAGTTGTTCAAGGTGCATTTTTCCTTTGAAAACATTTGAAATAAAAAAAAATGGTTAAACCTGGTGAAGTGAAGTAGAAAATATATCTCTGAGTCATTTGCTTTACCTCAAATACTTTGGTGAGAAGGAGGAAAACTGCCAAGCTGACTGTGGCCAGCCACCCGGACGCACCACCGTGTGATCCAGCCTTTGACTGCCTTTTGGGAACTGACATGAAAAACAAGACACCCATAAATATGACTATTTATTTATTTATTTATTTATTTATTTATGTATTTCTTGGGGTTTATTTTTCACAATTTTGCCTCCAGGTATTTAGTTTTCAGTAACTGGGCTTCTATGCCACTGTCTCAGAGGTAAATGGGCCTTTTTGTTTTTCATATTTTTGATACTGGTGCGCCCTGCGATGTCCTGGCGAGCTGTCCAGGGTGTACTCTGCCCTCGCCCAGAGTCGGCTGAGATGGGCGCCAGCCTC
>JAQMYF010000022.1:30011599-30032327 GCA_030014195.1 Neosilurus mollespiculum | reverse complement strand
CTGAGATGGGCGCCAGCCTCCCCGCGACCCTAATTAGGATTAAGCGGTTCAGAAAATGAATGAATGAATGAATGATACTGGTGCCAATTTAGAAAACTCCCTAGAAGAATATAACACTAAGGGACATGCGGTTATCAGAAAATGATCAAGAGCAGTGACAGGCAAATTGTTTATGGGATACAACAACATGTCATGATTTTTATTCAATTCACGATCTACTGACTACAGGTTCAGCATATGTTAAGAAGGAATATTAATATAATTATATTATAAACTCTCTGGCAGACAGCAAGGTGGCATAGTGGTTAGCACGTCCGCCTCAAAGCAAGAAGGTCCTGGGTTTGAGTCCTGGGCTCGGCGAGGGCGTTTGCATTTTGCGCTCTTCCCCCGCTTGCATGGGTTTCCTCCATGTACTCCAGTTTCCTGCCACAGTACAAAGACATGCACATTAGGCTAACTGACTGTTCCAAATTGCCCCTAGGTGTGAGTGTGAATTGCTATGTGTGTGTTACCCTGCTGTGTACTGGTGTGCTGCACCACTTTAACTTGAAATAGAGCTCCAAAGATGGCTAAACTGCCTGTGTTCTTCTGCTTTCATCTTGGCCACTGGAGCTTGAAGAAGCGTTGGCTGATACCATTTGAAAGCTACTAAAGAGCTTGTTTTTAATGGTCAGAATCTGGTTGTGCGACCACGTCGTTGTGATCCAGAGTTCTTGGGCATGTTGTGCAGATTGGGACCTCTAATTTTCTAACTGGATTAGACACATATTTAATAGAACTATATACACAATGTACACTGTCTTTCCTGTGATGCACATACTCACATTTTGTTTTGCTTTATCATGCACAATATATCACAGTGTACTACTGTAAAGAATATCTTTGTTATTTTTCGAGTAATCTAGTACCAACGCAGTTTGGCAAAAAAAAGTTGTCCGTACTGTTTATTTGTGTACAGTCATATTTAATAAAAAAAGTCCACAAAGCCAGTTAGTTAATAATTATTCACCAAGGACAAGGTGGATGTTCCTAAGGAGTCCCTGAGACAGAACTTCAAGGGGTCTATTCAATTCAGGGATGTCCACCGAGCTTAAGGTTAACATTCTACTCATTTTAGTATACACTACACAGGAACAGCAAATTTAAAATTTTATTTTACACACACACACACACACTCAAAGCAGTGGGCTGCCAAACATCACAGCGCCCGGAGAGCAGTTGGAGGTTCGGTGCTTTGCTCAAGGGCACTTTAGCCATGAATGTGGAGGGGCTTTCAATCTTGGTATGCCGGCTCACTACTATGAGTGCTAGGATGAGTTTTTGTGTGAGTGACCTTGTCCTACTTTTCAAGGTCACAGAGGCAAAACTGTATGTTAGGTTTCCGGACATTTACTTGCCGCGTGCTGAAGCTGGGGCTTTCAAACTTGCTATGCTTGTTCTCTATTGGCATATTATGAAATGGTCCTTTCGTCGGGAGCGTCTGGACCCCTGTAGTCTATTTTTTATAGTATATTTTTACATATTTTCCCATGACAAGCAGGTCAGACGAGCTACCCACTTTCTGTGAGCAAAACATAAGTGCTATATAAGTGCATGTAATATGTTTTTAAGCTCGTACAACGTTTTAGTATATACTACACATATGCTCTTTTAATGATTTTTCTTTCTATTTTTAAAGCATGGCTTTGACAATGACAGTGCCGCCTGCTCCAAGTGAGCATGACAAATCATGAGTGTTTGTCAACCGTTTCGAATTGATGCATTATCCATTTGGGATAATGATAGATTGCACAGTGCTAAACGAGGTGGCATGTTGGCCGGCTTAAACACCCAGGGAAAATCAGTATCAGATGTGATTGATTGATTCCTCGAGACAACATTATACTGCGTATACTGCAGTCTGGGAAAAATCCAGTGGATGTCACTGTAGCCAAATTGTGCCAAACACCAAAAAAACCCCAAAAATAAAACAAAAAACAAATAAAAAAAAGAATAATCTACTCTGACAACCTTAAGAAATCATTTTTTAAAAATCTTACGTTGGCTATCTTCCTGCAAATTAGAATTAGGCAAAGGAGCCATTTTTCCTCGTTTAAAACCACGAGCTAAATGTGATTACCTCACACAATCAATGTTGGCTGAGATGGACTCCAGCCTCCATGTGACCCTTATAGGATTAATTGGTTTACAAAATAAATAAGTAATTATTGAGAAAACCAAAATTTGTACTCATCAGCTTTGACATCAACAAGGAATAGATACCGCCATAGTGGACAACAAACATTCTGCTAGTGGTTTATATCCTTATTCGGCAAAATAATGATACGCTTTTGCTGCATTCTTACAGTCAGACTTGTTTTTGGTAAATTTCTGTACAACAACCATTGTTAATTTGGCAAAGAGACACAGCTCTTGTGTTTCTTAGTGGATGTCATGGAGGATGGCTCTGTGGTCCGACACCCCAATGGTCCGATAGCCCTACTCATATAAGATGGGCACCTTGCTTAAATCAGTTGGACACCCTTCTCATTTCAGTTGGGTTATAGTTAGAGTTAGGGTTAGGCTTGTCAGACCAATGGGCTGTGACTGTCAGACAAGTGGACTGTCGGACCAGTGGGCTTTCGGAATATAGGGGTGTAACCGATATTATTGCATTCACACTGCAGTTTAAACTTCGTCGAAAGGGATGATAGTCTTTTATAATCCTTGTTTTTTTCTTTCTTTCCTTTTTCACAAAACTGTCATTGGTGTACTGTGGAGAGTCTATCGCTGGAGAGCCCATTCAAGTAGTCGCAGAGTGTAAATATCTTAGTATAATTCTTGACTCTAAACTGTCCTTCACAAAGCAAGTAAAAAGAGTAATGCAGACATTGTTCATTTCAATTCTGGAACACCTTACTGAATAAAATAAGATGCTGCACCACCTATAACACCTTCATAAAAAAATCTTAAGGCTTGGTTCTTAAAAAAAAACAAAACCTGTGACCACTACTAATTACTAATTTGCCATTGATTAATAATGAGCTGATTGTGTAGCTTTCCACTGTAGATTTCCATCTTCGCATGGTTTGGTGTTGCATAGCTGGCATTATGTATGTACGTTGCTGCTTTGCATGGCTGACATGTATGTACTCTGCTGTTCTGCATGGCCAATTATATTGACTGCCATTGCTTTTAACTGCTATTGCTACTAACTATATTGATTGCTATTGCTTTCACTTTGTATTGTATTGTTTTGACTAGTTTTGTTTTTAACTTTGACTGCTTCAGGCTTAGGGTTCTTAACATCTTGCCGAAGGGCTGCAGTAGCAAATTAGCCGTTTGGCTAAAACCGGCACATATCCAGTGATTTTAATTATTGTGTATTGTCCTTTTATAAGTAAACTGAAACTGAAACTGAACTGAAAACTATACAGACTTTTGAGAATTGGTATCCAAGAAAAGAAAGGAATGCTTAAGCCTTTGTTTACTAAGTAGCCCAGTGTCTGAGCAGAATGTTTGCTGTCCAATATGGCATTGCTGTGCGGTATCCAAGCATGTGACCTCTAGCTGCAAAGGGACTATTGCAATTACAGCATCAACCTAACTGACACTGAAAACAATTAAATACAGCCTTGAACATTAACATCTCCTAAATAATCAGTAACCATGCTTCAGACAGGTTTTTATGTCATACAGGCAAATTACCAGACTTGACTTCTGATTTAATGCAATACTGTACTGTTTCTGGGAGCTGTGTAATAATAAATATATTTTTGCCAGACCATATATCCCCAGGCAGTAATGTATGAGTAAGCATGGGGATGAAATTTCTCTCCAAACACAACATGATTGGCTCCAGTTATTTTCTCTTACTGAAGTATGAACATTGCGAAATAATTGATAATATTCACTTCATTTTGTGGATGTGGTTTAGGGCAGCCTCGATTTCCCGTCTTAGGAGGTGAGACATATTTTGGGAAAGTAAGACATATTTGAAATACCATTTATTAAATGGGGAAATAGCCACACACCCTAATATCATAGTCAAGAAAAGATTTTAGAAATTTATGAAAATAACATAAAAATGCTCTAACCACTAACTTCAACAATCTTTTAAATGTATATATATATATATAAATATATATATAAAACACAATGCAAACTCCAATTTCTGTTTCGTTCAAGTGAGAAACAATAGAAAATAATATTTGGACATAATATATATTTTACAGGTTAATTTTGTCTTTAAAAATATAAAGGTGAATGATTTAGATGGGTACTAGAATTTAATTACCCATGTGTTCACCTTACATGGCATGTAAGCCATGATCAAATTAGGGGCAAAATTTACTTGACTAAAGGTTTGACCTTTCAAGGTCATTTAAGGTCAAACTTAATTGTCTCATTTGAAAGGCCATATATGGTTTCTTATTAGTGTTATATAGTAACAGCATGTCTATTAACAATTGTTTAAATGTTATAAGCACTCAAAATCCTTGTGACCTTGATTTTCACCTGACAAGGTCACTCAAGGTCAAGGGTATCTGTCTCATTTTGAAATCTATATATAGTTTCCTATTAGTACTCCATAGTGACAGCATGTCTATTGGCACTTTTTTCAAAGTTATAAGTGCTTTATCACCAAAGTTTTGTGACCTTGCTCTGTCATTGACCTTTGACCTTGACATTCCAAAATCAAAGCATCTCTGGGACTTTGGTCGGGTGAGGATTTTGATCACAGACAAACTAACAAACAAACAGATGGTCTCACAAACACCAGAGATTACAATACCTCACCTAGAGGTAATATTTATGTTACCACACTTACGAGTGTAAAATTAACCTTGTCTAAATGGTAGATGGTCATCGCTTTTCCAATGTTGGCACAACTGTCCAACTGTTCTGTTGGTGCATCCTAGGCTTACAGTTTCAACCAGTCTGGCTTCAAACTTACACCAAGCTTTCTCTAAATCAGCCAGATTGTCCTCAGGACTGATCATCCTTGAGCTCAGAAGTCATTTCCCCCTCTATCATCACTAGTCTTGAAACCAACAAATTCGAATGGCAGTGATTTATTTCCTACATGAAATGGTGTTCATGTTCAGTAGATTGGAGAGGAGCGATATCTTTGTATTGGGATATCTCAGTAATCTTCTCCACTTCCATCCCTCCATTATCTGTAACACTTATCTGTCAGGGTCCCAGGAAAAGCTGGAGCCAATTGCAGCTGACTTCGGGCAACAGGCGCGGCACACCCTGAACAGACCGCCAATCTGTTGTAGCCTGTCAAACATTAATATAATATTATAGTTTCTTATGTTTCGTATGTTCCTATTCCTGGTAGTATCTTGGTTGGTACCTATAGCCTGATTTAACCTTATCATAAGAATCTGCTAAATGCCCAAGCTGTAAAGACTGAAGCCCAATTACAGTATAAAAATGATAATTATGATAATTCTTCTTCCTGCTTAATAGGTTTGGACGTGTCCTTGAATTTTTTCCTTAATATTCTTATTGTTCAAACTGAACTGTTTACCCCATATCACCCTCCTGCACACAGGCCAATAATATGACATAAAAGAAAGACCAACACTATTATTTTGTCATTTCACTTTTTATTGTCTGAAGGCACTAAAATATCTTGTTTCTTTTGGCACACATGCTGAACCGTGATTTATTATGAGTATTAAACTCACTCTATAATTTGGGGGGGGGGGGGGTAATTATTCTCAGAGGACCGAGGGGAAAAATAAGTGATGCTTAATAAATACTGACTTTTAACTAAGGCAGTTTACCATACAGGGAAAAAAATCCAAGCAAGATGATTTTGACCTTGTTTAGCAGGTCATATGACAGGTAAGGTGACTGATGTAGAATCCATGTGGATGGAATATTTCTAACTATCGTTCAATACAAACACAAATCTCAACATCCCAATACAGGCCCAAGTGGGAGAGTCAAATGTTCAGATGGCATTCCTGTTTAACGCTTGAGAAACTCGACCAGCTTTAACTTTTAATTGTATAATGCTGCTCTCATAAGAAACATGCATACACACTCTTTTAATGACAGCTATGTGAGCATGCTGCGACTCATTCATGTTTCCCCCCGCTGTGTGGAGAGTACGAAAGCTGCCAAGGTGCTTGCGAAACCCCTGACAAGAGCTCACTGACAGGAATTTCCCATCGCTCCACTATCAGCATCAGATGAGTTGAGTGATCCCAATTACCTCTTGCCCAAATGCTAAGAGCAGCTCTTCTCCAACTGCCACCATTTCCAAGAGAGACAACGTTCATGAAAGATCCCTTTGTGAATGCTAGAAGCTCTTTGTTCAGGGATATAGGGATGTAATTGAACATGAATACATTATTTGAACATTTAAAATAAAACAAATAATTTTAGGACTAATGAACAGCAGAACCTGCTAAATTTGTTAGGACCATTCAGGGTACCACCAAAATATCTCATGGAAAGCAGTGTACCCCCCTGACACAGCATCGACGATGTAGCAAACAGGCTTTATATGGGTACGGGTTTAAATTCACATGTGCTTGTCTTTTGTAATGTTCTTGTTCTTTAGGATGTGACCAAATTAACAAAAAGAAAAAAAAAAACCTCTCTTGTTTGAAGCTTTTTAGAGAGGGTTGGAGTTTGCCCTTTCAAGGTCACTCAAGGTGAAAGGTAATTGTCATGGTGACAGTTCATATGCAGTTTCCTGGTAGAGTTCCATAATATCAGCATGTCTAGGTTCTCAAAAAAAAGTGCTCAAAATCTTGTGACCTTGATTTTTACATTTCAAGGTCACCCAAGGTCAAAGGTAATTGTCTCATTTGAGAGTCCATGAGTGGTTCCCTGGTAGAGTTCCATAATAATGGCATGTCTATAGGTACCCCTTTCAAAGTTATAAGCACTCCATATTCAAAAATGTGTGACCTGGCTTTGGCCTTCACATTTGACCTTGACATTCAAAAATTAAATCATCTGTGTGACTCAGGCAGGGTAGTGTCCCCACCAAGTTTGGTGAAAATCATTATATGTGTGTGGTCACAATGCCTGTTATTACAACCCTTCCTCACAAAACTCTGTTTTGGCTGGAGGTAGTAACTACATGAGCGAGTTCTCGAAATGTACGGTGTACAACTACTCACATGTCTAGTTGGGAACAAGTACAAACTAGAACAATGCAGCTGAGGACAAGGAAATATCATAGTCACTACAGGCCATGCTGACAATGATACTTGCATCTTCTATCCAATTTGTGTCATGTCCTTAACTGGTGTATATTGTTGATATTCGCAACATTGGGTGCAGTGAGCCACTTTCATGGAGTCTACTGCAATGTATGTTTTACCCGAGTGGGTTGTAACCCCTCTGTTGAACCTATTCCTTAGGACAAAAATCTTTTCACACACACATTCATGCCTAGGGGCAATTTAGAATAGCCATCTGACCTGATGTGCTTGTCTTTGGACTGTAGGAGTAAACAGGAGTACCCAGAAAAAACCCATGCTAGCAGGACAAGAAAATACAAACTCCACACACAAATGCCCGAGCCGACCATGGGACTCGAACCCATGACCTTCTTGCTCTGAGGTTTCAGGAAGTGTTACACCCTCAGTGAGATGGTTACAGGTATCTGTGTCTAGTAATCAAAGAAGTTAGATTTTACCATGAAGATATTTCACTGCTTCATCAGCGCACACTCTTTACGATACATGCTAACTATTGTCCTGAAGTATGAGCCTCTCTGTCTGACCAAATGTATGATCTTAACCTGAGAAATCCAGATTCCTTCCACTGATGTGCAGGCAAATAAAAGGTGGTTTATTTCCATATGCCGCGGCTTCGACGGCCTTTTGATCACAGACCGAATCTAAACATCGCTCGTGTCGGCCCAAAGACCAGACCAAATATGCGGCAGATTCGATTTTCTGCTTTTGCAAACCAAACAACCATTCTCATCACAGGGGGGCCGGGTATTCTGGAAGGATCTGCAAGTCCCCAACTCTTGCTCCAGATTTCCTATTTGTCAGCACTTCCAAACATGGCCACCTGGAGGGATGGGAGCAGACAGAGAGACTCTTTCGCTGGGCGACGCCGAGCTTCTGTATATTATGTTTTGTGCATGCTTTGGATTTTTTCACGGCGACCCACGTTACTCTAAACAGCTCCACGGTACGCGAGCCTCACTGATACCAGGCGGCTACAAACAAAACGGTTGCCATGGCTGTTGCTCTTTTACACCGGACCAAACAAAAACACAGGATGAGAGAAATTCCGATGGATTAAGTATTTCTTGTAGAATTAAAACATTTTGATTGCTCTTAATCGTTATTTGTTCTGGTCTATTTTATATTTTACGTTGTCTCTTTGTACTTCACACTTTCTTTACCTTACACAGTCTCTGCCTCTGTCTCTTATTCTCCCTCACACTGTTTTATCCACTTCTCCATTAATTCCTGTGGTAGCAGAGGCCCAGCTAATAAACGTCTTTGACAGAACTCTCTCCAAGCTTACTTTACACTGAGCAGTGCTGTAAAGCGCTGGAATGAACAAAGTACACAGACAGTGAGCAGCGACTGATTTTCCTATAAATTGTGAGCAGGAGCTCTTGCTCAGACCAGAAGGCTCCTGCGAGGCACACAGAGGCTGCCAGGAATGAAAACTACGCTTCTCTCTGGTTCTCTTTCTGTACATCTTGTGCATTCTAAAACATCTGAAGACACAGCAAATAGTATGAAGCTATCACTAACAACAGTTATCACTAACAATCTGTAAAGAAAAAGAGAGAGGGAGAGAGAGAGAGCGAGAGAGAGAGAACAATAGCAATTTATATAAACAATATATTACTATATATAAAAACTGTAGTTTACAATATGGAACTTTTTCTTTCACTCATGTTATTGCTTACCATATTATAATATGGACAAGGGGGCTAGACAGGGGCTCACTGACTGTGTGGCAAATCATTTAGTGATTACACCCCAATTCCCAAAAAGTAAGGATGCTGTGCAAAATGTAAATAAAATCCGAAGGCAATGATTTACAAATCTCATAAACCCATATTCTATTCCCACACAGTGATTTCTGGAAGTGTTCCTGAGCCCACGCAGTGATATCGATGACAAAATCATGCCTGTTTTTAATGCAGTGCAGCCTGAGGGCCCAAATATCATGGGTATCTAATATTGAGTTTCTGCCTCGTTCCTTGTGTGCAGAGATTTCTACACATTCTCGAAATCCTTTGATGATATTTTGTACTGTAGATGATCAGATATTTAAGCCCTCACAATTTTACACTGAGGAACATTATTCTGAATTTGTTGCACAATTAGTAGATGCATTTATTTATTTATTTTGCAGATCCTCTGCTCAGATGCTCTTTTTACACCCAGTCATGTTACTGACTTGATGCCGAGTAAAAGAATTAGTTGCAAAATGTTTCTCCCACTGTTTCTTTTTAGTACCACTTACTTTGCCAGCCTTTTGTTACCCAAATGTTTTGAACTGGATTCCTGCCTTCAAATTCAGAATTAACAAATCTTCATGAAATAATACAATGTCTCACTTTCAACATTTGATATGTTTTCTATGTTCTATTGTGAATAAAATATGGGTTTATGAGATTTGTATATCATTACGTTTTATTTTTATTTACAGTTTACACAGCATCCCAACTTTTTTGAAAATTGGGGTTGTATTACAGCCTCAAAGATCTCGCAGTTTATTAAAAATCCTGCCTTCTTTAGCTCTGGGGGAATTTTAAGCTATCTGTTTATTTATCAAAGACATAAATATATTCAGACACTAAAGGATTTTTGCTTTGCACATGATTTAAAAAGGTATACCTGTATACTAAATGGGAGTGGTGTGACCTAATTGGTCTGCTATTTCGGGGTTTAAAAATATTACTCCATTAGCTTACATGACATTATTCTGAGTGGATAATTCTATAAATTAAAATGAGATATACTCATAGTTTGTCATGGTCACATGGAGTAGGTGGAGTCATCATTATCATGCTTTAAAGTTGAAAAATAAAATCTTGTTTTGGTTTGTTTTTCTTGTATTTCCATCTAGTGCATCCTAAAACACCTTTTTGGACCACAGCTTACTTACTTTTCATTTACTATGTACTAAACTCTTAATAAGAAGGCTGACCAGACTATTTAGCAACATTTTACCCCCCTTTGGTGCATAATTGTTAAATGGAAGGGTAATAGGTGACAAAAATATAGTAAATATTATTTAAAACATGGATGTTATACTTGTATTCCTATCTGTGTAGTGGTATGAATTTCTGTTTCTGTATTTGGGTCTACGCTTGAGGTGGGTGTGGCCTAAACATCTTTCGGCATTCTTTCTTTTTTCTCATACATTTAATTGTTTCTATTTTTCAGAATATAAACAAAAAAGTAGTTTATTATTACATTTTAAATAAATTTATACTATTTCAACCAGGACTACTTAGAAACCAAGTAAGGATGCTGTGAATGCATCATGGAGTGTTATACAATCGTGATGATGAAGATTGCACCCCTATGCTACTATATTTATATACAATATTCATATTTATAACAATTTATGTGAAAAAAGAAAAAAAATATGATAAATTGAACTGATTGGTGCAGTGGTTAGCACGTCCGCCTCACAGCAAGGAGGCCTGGGTTCGATTCCCAGTGTCGGGGGTTTCACTGTGCTTGTGTGGGTTTTCTCCAGGTACTCCGGTTTCCTCCCACAGTCCAAAAACATGCATAGTAGGCTAATTGGCTGTTCCAAATTTGTTGCCCCTAGGTGTAAGTGTGAACGGTTGTGTGTGTTAGCCCTGCAATGGCCTGGCGAGCTGTCCAGGGTGTACTCCGCCCTTGCCCAGAGTCGGCTGAGATGGGCGCCAGCCTCCCCGCGACCCTAATTAGGATTAAGCGACTTCGAAAATGAATGAGTGTACTGATGTGCATTTTGGGCGGGGTTAGCATGTCTGCTTGTGTTGGTTTCCTCCAAGTACTCTGGTTTCCTCCCACTGTCCAAAGACATGCATATTAGGCTAAATGGCTGTTCCAAATGGGCCCTGTGTGTGGATGTGAATGATTGCGTGTGTTTGCCCTGCAATAGTCTGGTGAGCTGTTCATGGTGTACCCCACCTTTGCCCAGTATAGGCTGAGTTAGGCTCCAGCCTCCCCGTGACCCTAGTTTAAGCAGATTCGGCAAATGAGTGAATAAATGAATGAATGATTAACATTTTTCTTTACTCGTTTATCCTGTATTATCCATCATCACAAGTCAGCCACCAAGCAAGTACAAAAAGAACTCATTCTGAAATTCGCAGCCACATTGTCAGACTAACCACCATAAAGACATCAGCCAGACACATTGAATTTAGCATGGATACTGTGGCATGTGATGACACACAGTGCCTCTTTGAGTGTCCCCATAATTACCCAGGCTTTGACACGCATCTATCACTGCTTTGCTGCTCACGGTAGTGGCCGGCTCTCTACAGGCCACATGCTGTAATGTGCTCAGTTTGGCCAGATAGTGTGGGGCTGTGGGAGGCCTGAGTCCTGAGTTGGAGCCACTGGTTTAGATTGGTATCATCTTAATAGGTCCCAAGGCTCCTGCGAAACCATAAAAGCGCAGAGTATGCTAATCTCTCTGAATCTGTGTCACAATTAGAGGCAGTTGCATGTCTGAATCGGAGACAGGCATCCACACACAATGCACCCTTTTGGAGCCAAGACCAGTTTTGTCATAAGGGTGTACTAAGGCAGTTTTATGAAATTCTCACTGGGGAGGTTTGTTCTTTTCAACTAGTTATTTGTAATTTTAAATCCGTCTCTCGCCCATAAACCTGCTCATACATGCCATTCCCCAATCAGCCTGCTGCTTTGCATGCTAGCAATGCAAAGCAGGTTCAGGTTTATGCTGATACAAGTCATCGGGTTCAGTTAATGATCATAGCAGGAGTCAGAAAGAATGATCTCAGTGGCTTTCATCATGGCATGGGTGTCACTTTCAGATGGGCTGCTTTGAGTATTTCAGAAACTGCTGATCTCCTTGGATTATCATGCGTAGAAAGCTCTAGAGTAGTGTTTACCAAATGTTCCTGGAGATCCTACTGCCTGCAGGTTTTTATCTCCAACCAAATTTTAACACCCAGCTCAAGAACTTCTCAAGTCAATAATTAGATGGTCATGTGGAAATGATTAGGGTTGGAGCCAAAGTCTTCAGGGAGGTAGATCTCCAGAAACAGGGTTGGTGATGACATCCAGCAGGCTTTTTTTCCATTAATAGAAACACCTTTTGATGGCATAGGTCAGAGAAGAACAACCAGATTGCTTTGTTTAGCTATGGCATGCTACAGTAACTTAAATAACCACTCTTTACAAGTGTGGTGAGCAGGAAAGCACACACCACATCAGACCATGGGCACGTATGAGTTACAGCAGCAGAAGAGCACATCAGGTTCCACTACTCTCCGCCAAGAACAGGAGCCTGGTCCCCAAAACTGGACAGATTATGACTGGAAAAAGAGCATGTTATTTTTCCCCCAATCCTCCACTGTTTGGTGAGCCTGTATCCACTGAAACCTTTGGTTCCAACTCTTGGCTGATTGGAATGCAACCCGGTGTGGTCTTCCGGCCTTGTTCTAGTTAACTGACTGGTCATAATACATAAGAGTGGCACGGTGTTGTAGTGGTTAGCACATCCGCCTCACAGCAAAAAGGTCCTGGGTTCGTTTCCTTGCCTCGGGTGTTTCTGTGTTTAGTTTGCATGTTCCCCCAATGTTCTCTTGTGTGGGTTTTCTATGTGTACTCCGGTTTCCTCCCACAGCCCAAAGACTAGGCTAATTGACCCTAGGTGTGAGTGTTGGTCTGGCAAGCTGATCAGGGTATACCCAGCCTCTGCCCAGTGTTGGCTGAGATAGGTACCAGCCTCCCTGCAACCCTAGTAGGAATAAGTGGCTCAGCAAATGAGTGAGTAAGTGTAAAACCCAACTAGTATACAACCTCTTCGGATGGCTTACATAAAAGAAGCCATTTCTGAGATCAACCCACAAAACACAGCAGCTGAAGTTCAACAAGAATGATTGAAACTACAATTGGAATCATGTGTTGTGGTCAAAGGAGACCAAAACTGAATTTTTTGGCCGTGCAAACTATCAGCATGTTTGCAAAAGCAGAGCTCCCAAACCCACTGAATATTATGATGGTGGATCACTGATGCTTTGCAAGTATGGTGAAGATTGATCGCAGTATGAATTCCACTAAATACCAGCAAACATTTGGCCAAACCTTGCGTCTCCATCTTGAGACATAATGAAGCTGTCAGATATACAGAGGGGTCCAAAAGTCTGAGCCCATTAGTGGAAAGGCGTCTATGTAGTGAAATGCAACTTGAGTGAAAACGTTCCTGTCGTCTTCTATCTACAATTATTGCGTTATCCTGGTCAGGGTTGCTGTTGAGTTGGAGCTTGGGAAGACCTTGAGTGCAGTGTGAAAGAATTCATCTAGGATTCATTCCCATTTCAGGGCACCATTTATAGACACTATGACACACTCGGTCACATTTATTGGCAATTTAGCTTAGCCAGTTTGCCTACGTGCATGTTTTGGAGAGATAGGAACCTTGTAGAACTTTTGGAGAAAACCACACACTGGTAGAACATGCAACATGGAGCACAGGATGACGCTGAGCTCAGGACTCTGCATGCATGAAGTGGCATTAATTCCTTCTACGCCACCATAATGCCTGCATTCACTGGAAATAAAAACTTTTTGGTCTAAACCATCAGGTCTAATATCTGATAGGCTGGCCCAGGAGGAAGTTTATTAATTATTTTTAATAGTATTATGGGTGGCACGTTGGCAAAGTAGTAAGCTTGTCTGCCTCACAGCAAGAAGGTCCTGGGTTCAAGTCCCGGGCTTGGCGAGAACATTTCTATTTGGAGTTTCCATGTTTTGCTTGTGATTGCATGGGTTTCCTCTGGGTACTCCGGTTTCCTTCCACAGTCCAAAGACATGCACATTAGGCCAATTAGCTGTCCCAAACTGACCCTAGGTGTGAATGAGAATAGTTTTCTTGGTGTTGGCTCTGTAATAGATTAAGCAGTTGGGCAAATAGGGCATCGCAGTGGCGTAGTGGTTATCACGTCCGCCTAACAACAACAAGATCCTGGGTTTGAGTCTCAGGCTAGGTGTTCTGTCCCAGGCTAGGTATTGGGCATTTCTGTGTAGAGTTTGCATGTTTTCCAGGTGCTTGTGTGGATTTCTTTGGGGTTTTCCGGTTTCCTCCGACAGTCCAAAGGCATCCATATTAGGCTAATTGGCTCTTCCAAATGTGAATGGTTGTTTGTGTGTGTGTGTGTGTGTGTGTGTGTGTGTGTGTGTGTGTCAGCCCTGCAATGGATTGGTGGGCTGCTCAGTGTGTACCCCGCCTTCGCCTAGAGTCAAGAGCCTCCCTGCGACTCTAGTAGGATTAGGTGGTTTGGCAAATAAATGAATGAATGAATATTATTATTAATAATTTTTTATAATATTAATCTCACTGATAGTTTATAAATGGCAGTACAGCTTCAATCTGCTTACCCATGAGAAAATCACTGACGCGTGTCCTCGAGTTTCTTATTGCTTATTCACGTTGTAACGGTGTCACATTCTTAACAGTCTAGCACATGACGTCTTTCAAAATGCTGCACGCACAATTTCGAGTTCTCATGTCTCCTGGAGCTAACCAGCCATTTCCCACAGAGCTCAGTCCAATCAGGGCAGACAGTCTCCGCACTGAACGCCACCACTATGAGAACCATGTCAGGCATCCGGCACCAGCATGTGCCTCCTACCCATTCGGATGACTAGACAAGGATAACACTAATGATGTTAATAAGGCTAAATCTGCCCCCCATTATCTGCTCTCTGAGTGATAAGGAAAAAGACTGTCGCAGGGCTGGACGGAGAGAGAGAGAGAGAGAGAGAGACGGAACAGACTGGAATATAAAATAAACAGATTGGAGAGGAATTTTTGAGCTTTTTGCTTCTTTTTTTTGTTTTGTTTTGTTTTTGAACTAGCCAGCAGCTCAGCATCAATTTGTTTGGGTCATTAAATCATCCATCCCAGTGCTATTCCAGTCACAAACACAGCATTATTGTGTGTACAACTACCCAAAATACATGGCTCATTTTACACGCATTAAATGACTAGCGCTCCTATTATGAGTGCTTGTGGTGAGACATGCGTAATCATAAATTGCGCCACCTGCTAAATATGTCTGGATTACCACATAAGAGTGAGCTGTTTCCCCGAGTGACGAATATACATGCATTAGCTTGAGCACTGATCTGTCTGACACGATTTTAAGCCTAACAAGCACATGCATGTCTCATATACACTGTTGTCTTCAACACGGAGAGGGGAAAATGCAACATGTTGTGCCTCATTTGCCAAAAATGCACTCTGTTATCAGTATAAATACCTGTCAGCATGTCGGATTAGACTTGTACACAATCACCCAGTGGCAAGCCTCAGTCTTCGTCTTCTTTCTTTCTTTCTTTTTTTTTTTTTTTTGCAGCTTGAAGTCGAGTTGGATTTGATTTACGCTCATGTATCCTTGAGGGATGAATCAATGCCAAAGAAATGTGTAATCATTAAAGTGAAATCTTTTAATTGGGATTTAACCAAGCACTATGGTCATGTTGAGACCAAAACTCCTGGCCATGCAGCAACAGCTACCATTGTTGGTGCTTTGTGGCACAAACTGTCCAGCTTTCCTATTATTTTTTTACTAAAATGTGCACATTTGCCAAAGCGCTTAATCCTACTAAGGTCACGGGGAGGCTGGTGCCTATCTCAGCTGACACTGGGCGAAGGCTGGGTACACCCTGACCCAACACTCACAATCACACCTAGATTCAATTCGGCACACCCAGTTAGCCTAGTCTTTGGACTGTGGGAGGAGACTGGAGTACCTGGAGGAAACCCACACAAGCACAGGGAGAACACTCACACTTCTTGGAAGACACCAGACCATCACAGGGCCAACACACACACAACCATACACACTCATACCCACACCTAGGGGCAATTTGGAACAGCTAATTAGCCTTATGTGCATGTCTTTGGACTGTAGGAAGAAACCGGAGTCCCCTGAGGAAACTCAGACAAGCACTGGGAGAACACTTCTTGGATGACACCAGACCATCACAGGGAGAAACCCCACACAAGAGAACAAGGGGAGAACATGCAAACTAAACACAGGAACCCCAGAGGCCAGGAATCGAACCCAGGACCCTCTTGCTGTGGAGCAAAAATACTAACCACAACACCACTGTTACACCTTTAGAATATAAAGTACACTCACTCACTCACTCAGTCACTCATTTGCCGAACCGTTTATTCCTGCTACCTATCTCAGCCGACGCTGTCCACAGTTCGCCAGACCATCACAGGGCCAACACACACAACCATTCACACTCATACTCACACCTAGGGGCAATTTGGAACAGCCAGTCAGCCGAATGTGCATGTCTTTGGACTGCGGGAGGAAACCGGAGTACCCAGAGGAAACCCACACATGCACAAGAAGACCATGGGAACTCCATGCCCGAGGTTGGGAATGGAATCTAGGACCTTCCTCCTGTGAGGCGGACGTGCTAACCACTACGCCGCCATGCCACCCTGGTCTCTTATTGAACATAGAAACAAAGGATGTTGGGTTTTTCCTTTTTGTTTTTAATGAAACAGTTGATATAATTTGCTGCAATGCCAGTGTATGCTTAACATTCTCTTTTATTTATACTCTATTCAACGTGTCGTCTTTTTGCAAAGCTCCCATCACAATAATAATAAAAAAATCGAAGGTATTCTATGAGGCAGAGGGCCAGAGAGGAGGAACACAGGAGTGCGAGCGAGACAGCAGCCGCGCAGGGAAAAACTCTGAAATGTGGCCTCGTCTGGTTCATAAAGTTCAGTGTCAACAATCCAAATGGATTCTTCTTCTCCCGTCTGTGGCGGTATGTGGTGTGGTTTGACACGGCTTTGTGCAGATCTCATACACAAACACATGCCTGGCCACCCGGCCATCAGTCACTCGGCTCCTTGTTAGCGTGTTAATAAATGGCTGAGCTGGCAACACCTCGCTTCATTACAGGCTGACTACAGCACCATGGCACGCGGTTTTGGGGGCAAGTGAAAGCATGATGACGGGGCTGCCACGAGCTCCCTCTCCATCTGTCAGCTCTTCGCAAGCCCTGTCATGGAGGACAAAGTTACATTATTATACAATATCAAAGCAAACCAGAGCCAATGGGAGCGCCACGTGCTGCTTGTAGCTGCGGGCCATTCCCGAAAAAGATAAAAAATACTCGTGCATGATTATGACAGACAGAAAAGCTGCAAAACCTCCTCTGATCAGGAGAATGAAATACGCTCGGCTGTGATTTGTGTGCTTTTTATCTCACTGAACTTTGCATGCTGCATAATATGACAGCCCTCCCTTAAACCAATACCACGTTATATTAAATATGCTTCAATCAAACGTTAAACACAACCATGCCTTCTGTAAGCCGACAGTTATTTAACATTTATGTCTCTAGGAGGAGTCTTTAGTTCCATTACTTTTAAACAGCGTGGAAGATTTCCACCATGGGAAAGTCTTGAGAACCAACGATTCATGCTTTGCTTTGCTCTGTTTCTTGGTAACACGAAAGCTATGAAAAAAAAAAAAGAAAGAAAGAAAGTAAGAAGCAGAGCGAACAACTGTTTATAGCTGATACTACATTTACATTTATGTCATTTGGCATTAATGTCATTTTGCACCCTAGGGGCAATTTGGAACAGCCAGTTTTTTGGAACAATTTGGAACAGCCATTTGCATGTCTTTGGACTGCTGGAGGAAAGTGGAGTACCCAGAGGAAACCCAGACAAGCACAGGGGGAACACTCACACACCAGACCATCACAGGGTCAACAAAAAGCACAACCATTCACCCTCACACCTAGGGGCAAATCAGAGCAGCCAATTAGCCTAATGTGCATGTTTTTGGACTGTTGGAAGAAACCGGAGTACCCAGAGGAAACCCAGACAAGCACAGGGAGAACACTCACACTTCTTGCATAACACCAGACCATCACAGGGCCAACAAACGCACAACCATTCACACTCACACTCACACCTAGGGGCAATTCAGAGCAGCCAGTTAATCTAATGTGCATGTTTTTGGACTGTTGGAGGAAACCGGAGTACCCAGAGGAAACCCAGACAAGCACAGGAGAACATGCAAACTCCACATAGAAACATCCTCGCTGAGCCCGGAACTCAAACCCAAGACCTTCTTGCCGTGAGTCGCACGTGCTAACCACTACGCCAACGTGCCGCTCCAAGGTCGGTATCAAAATTAGCATGCAATATTTTTAAGTCAGAATGGGCGCTGGCTTAAAATTCACATAAAAAACAAAATGTCAGCACTCGCAAATAGGTTTTGTAAAATGTGTCTGTGGTAATCATAATAACGATGTAACCGGAGAAGGCTTTGGAGGGGTTTATTTAACTCCAGTACACAGCGTAATCATTTTTTTTATTGCAGGCTGTAAGAATCACTTTGGTTCGTTTGTTAACACACTAAACCTCCACGACCCTGTCAGTGAGTCCAGACGGACAGGAAGTGGACATCCCTCCCTCCCTCCCTCCCTCTCTCCCTCCCACACATTCAGAATTAAAGCTTTATAAATCTCTGCATCTCATAGCATCTTCGAACCTACATCTCTGAACATCACCCAGTTCTAGCTTTCTCCACATTCCACATGTGGAACATCAAAAAACATGGTGAAAAAACCCTCTTCTAGCTTTTACACACCACAGATCTGGAACATATTACCAATAAACATTCATCAGATTCCATCTATCATTGATAAAAAATATAATAAGAATTTTTTAAAAAGTTCAGCTTGATTTGTTCGACTGACAGGTTACGTTTACGTGTCATACTATGATATTTCATATTATTTTAACACTTGGGGGCGGCATGGTGGCCTAGTGGTTAGCATGTCTGCCTCACAGTAAGAAGGTTCTGGGTTCGAGTCCCAGGCGTTTCTGTTCCCCCCATGCTTGTGTAGGTTTCCTCAGGGTACTCCAGTTTCCTCCTACAGTCCAAACACATGTACAGTAGGCTAACTGGCTGTTTCAAATTGCCCCTAGGTGTGAGTATAAGTGTGAATGGCAGCACGTGTGTTTTGACCCTGTGATGGTCTGGTGTCATTCAAGAAATGTGAGTGTTCTCCCTGTGCTTGGGTGGGTTTCCTCTGGGTACTCTGGTTTCCTCTTACAGTCCACAGACATGCACGTTAGGCTAAATAGCTGCTCCAAATTGCCTCTAGGTGTGAATGTGAGTGAGTGTTGGCCCTGTGATGGTCTGGCAAGCTGTTCAGGGTGTCCTTGCCCAGCGTCCGCTGAGATGGGCTCCAGCCTCCCCGCGACCCTAATAGGATTAAGCAGTTTGGCTAATAAGAATGAATGATGATTATTTTAACAGATATATATTAATTCATAGACTTTATTATATAATATAATAAAAAAAATCACATTTTTATTATGAAAGTAAAAATGTTGTATTTATTTGTTCGATAAATACTCGGATTACATGCTGACAGCAGACAGACAGATAATACCATTTTGAAGACGACCCAATAGTCGTAGCCGTAATTCTCCGGGCACGAGACAGGTTTAGAGCCCCGCGCTGGCAGAAGAAATTCCACAAATAAACTTTCCAGACTGGAGGAGTGAAAACGGCTCCCCTGTCTTTCACGAGTGTGAGTGGCCTTGTTGTGATATTCATCAGTGGGGATAACCTCTGACCCCAGGAATCATATGACACGGTGTGCTGCAGATCCTGTGGTAGCCAGCCAGTCTGACTATGGCAACATCCCCCCCCCCCTCTCTCTCTCAAGTACTGTTTATACATTGGTATCTGTTTCTCTCTCTTTCTCTTTCTCTTTCTCTCTCTCTCTCTCTCTCTCTCTCTCTCTCTCTATCTATCTATCTGTCTGCCTGTCTCTCTGTCTTCCTGACTTTCTCTCTGAGTATCTACAGTGCTCTCTCTCATTTTTAAGTCGGTTCTCTCTCTCTCTCTCTCTCTCTCTCTCTCTCTCTCTCTCAAGATTCAGCAATTTTATTTGTCACAGTTATACACGTACAGCCTGCAGTGAAATGTTATTCTGAATCACAGTTTCTCAGTCCTTGTTGTCAGGCTGCGGAACCGCTTGCCTGAGTTTGGCAGCTGAAACAGACCGTTACTGGGGTGGGAAATGTCCCTGATGATCTTGATGGCTCTGCTCCGGCAGTGTCTGGTGTAGATGTCCTGCAGTGAGGGCAGATCGGATCCAGTGCAGCGCTCGGCTGCCTTGATCACTCTCTGCAGGGCTTTTCGGTCTTTTACGGTGCTGTTGCCAAACCATGCTGTGATGCTCATGGTCATGATGCTCTTGACCACAGCCATAGAGAAGGTTTTGAGGATCTCAGAAGAGACCCTGAACCTCCTCAGCTGCCTCAGGTGGTACAGCCGCTGTATTGCCTTCGGGATATGGATGGACCAGGTAAGACTGTAGGTGAGAGTCTCTCTCTCTCTCTCTCTCTCTCTCTCTCTCTATCTTTCTAAAGTACTGTTTATACATTGGTATCTGTTTCTATCTATCTATCTATCTATCTATCTATCTATCTATCTATCTATCTATCTATCTATCTATCTATCTGTCTGTCT
>JAQMYF010000022.1:29987342-30003171 GCA_030014195.1 Neosilurus mollespiculum | reverse complement strand
GTCGGCTGAGATGGGCGCCAGCCTCCCCGCAACCCTAACTAGGATTAAGCGGTTCAGAAAATGAATGAATGAATGAAGTTATATCTCCATTTGAGTGCAGGAAGGTAGATGACCTGAGTCACTATCAGGACATTAAAAATGAGCTCAAAATTGTCCCTTTACTTAAGAGCATAATGTAGACCCTGGTCATGGGGAAAGGAAGGGTCTCAGTGCTTCTAGTGCTCAGTGCTCGCAGAACTGAACTGCTCACATGGCCCAGTTTGTCTGCATTCTCTTTCACTTGTGAAAGGCTTTGTGTGAGCACATTTCTCAACAACACTGCTCTGCATGTTCAGGTTTGCCAACCTTTTGCTCTCTATGAAAGATAAACACCAGTAGATGTTTGAGTCGGGTTTCTTGTGTTGCTGGTTGCAGGTTTCTTGTGTCACTGTCATTTGTTGATTACATACAGGGAACATACACATTTGTTCAAGGCTAGTTCAGATGTTGGTTTTTATTTCCACGCATAAGTGCGTGTAAATGAGCATATTGATACTGATTCCAGTACTGCTATCAACAAATCCCTAACATAAACACTAAAACCAAGTTCGGACACATTATATTCATTCATTCATTCAATCAATCATTAATCCATTCATTTTCTATGCCGCTTAATCCTAATTAGGGTCGCGGGGAGGCTAGTGCCCTACTCAGCCGATTCTGGGCGGGGGAGGGGTACACCCTGGACAGCTCACCAGATCATTGCAGGGACAACACACCCTATTAGCACAGCCAATTAGCCTACTGTGCATGTTTTTGGACTGTAGGAGGAAAAAGAAGAAGGAAACCCATGCAAGCACTAAGAGAACATGCAAACTCCACACAGAAAAGCCTGAGAACCGAACCCAGGACCTTCTTGCCGTGAGGCGGACATGCTAACCACTGCGCTGCCATGCCGCCGGACACGTTATATAAGTTTCCTAAACATGTCTATCTATAGTTCTGGTCAACATTTTAACTGGGAATTCTTTTTAAACCGGTGCTTATTCTACAGGCTTACAATGTTGTATCCCAACTAATACCTAACACTTTAAGAACAGGAAGGATTGTGTGTCCTTCCGAAACTATGGACGAGAATAGAGAAGAAGTAGAGTTTATTGAGGCTGCTGATTAGCTTCCCAGCCACAAATGAAACATTCAAGTGCCTTAAGGGGCTGGAGCCAGGGAAAAAGGCTGGGAGAAAAATGGTAAAGGCAACGCCTTGCTAATAAGCCCTCTGCCATTAACGTGGCCTGACAGCAAGGGAATCTAACAAAGGAGGCTGGCTCCAGTATGCTCAGTCAAGCGGAAAGCTCCCAAACGGCAAGGCTAACGCAGGTCAAGTGATTTGGCGCCTTGTGTGTATTAAAACTATTTACAAGGGGCCGAAGGATTTACGGTGCTTTGACACTGGCCTGCTTATTTATACGACCTGGCGCTAGGTGGTCATGTTGTCTGACCCTCTCAATCATTATTTCAGGCCAATAAAAATTGTTTCCTTTCATATATGGTCGAGTTGTGGTTGATAGGGGTAACAAAGTGAGAAAGATTTAGTGCAGCATGAGAGGCTCCATATGGACAGGATTTTACATATTTTAAATACAATTTTGCACGTTGAAGTAATTTCATGTATGTTTTCATGATTTGATACCTTGCTGATTGTTTGTGGGGGTTTAAATGAGCACAAATCTGAATGATTTGAAGGCATCTTGTGCACACAGCTTTGTTCCTGCTGCCCCCTGGTGGATGTAATTGGTAGTAAGCTGACATTAGCCATAGTCACAGTTGGCTGCACACATGGAGTTGACAGAGTCAGAAAGACAGCAAGACAGAGAGAAAGAAAGAAAAAAAGAAATAGACATGTACACGGCTAGAAATCAGATTGGAGAATTCAGGAGCACTGTGGTATAATTAACAATTAATTCTTGAAGGGGGTGGCATGGTGGCCTAGTGTTTAGCATGAGTACCCCACAGCAAGAAGGTCCCTGGGTGAGGCGTTTCTGTGTGAAGTGCTTGTGTGGGTTTCAGCTGGGTGCTCTGGTTTCCTCCTAATGTCCAAAGACGTGCACATTAGGCTAATTGGCTGTTCCAAGTTGCCCCTGGGTGTAAATGTGAGTGTGAAAGGCTGTGTGTATATTTGTCCTGCGATGATCTGACGAGCCTTTCAGGGTGTACCCCGCCTTCGGCCAAAGTTGGCTGAGATAGGCTCCAGCTTCCCCGTGAACCTACTATGAACAATTAACACGCACAGCCACACCTAGGGGCAATTCGGAAGAGCCAGTCAGTCTAATGTGCATGTCTTTGGACTGTGGGAGGAAACCAGTGTACCCAGAGAATACTATTAAATCATAGAAATTTAATTATCACAAAGAATATTTTCTCCATTAGGCTTATATGTAATAGTAATACAGTAGGTTACAGTTGGAAAAGAGGATCTTTTAGTGTAGCTTAATGATTGGTTAGGGACACTACCAGAGTAAAAAAGTCACTCATCACTCACTCATTCGCCAAACTGCTTAATCCTACTAGGGTCGTGAGGAGGCTAAGTCCATCTCAGCCGATTCAGGGCGAAGGCTCTGGGCAGCTCGCCAACACACGCACACACACACACACACACACACACACACACACACACACACACTTACACCTAGGGGCAATCTGGAACAGCCAGTTAGCCTATGGTGCATGTCTTTGGTCTCTAGGAGGAAACTGGATTGCCAGGAGGAAACCCACACAAACAAGGGAAGAACATACGAACAGACACAGAAACACCAGGATTCAAACCCAGGACCTTCTTGCTGTGGGGCGCACGTGGTAACCACTATGCCACCATGCCACCTGAATAAAAAACATACAACTTCAAATTAATCATAAAGAATCATTTTGCATTTTTAGGTTTCTTTTTGTAAGTGTGTATGGAGGATACTATGTGAGTTATGCCTCAGTGCCAGCAGGTGGCACAGTCCCACAACTTTAACACAACGCTTCCAACAGAAAACCTTTCTATTACCAGAACACAATGACATCATGCTGTCTTACACCACATAGCCATTTTTTTGAGATAATAGTTTTTAATACGTTTAAACTCTACCGTGCATTAATCATATTCTGTATATTTGTAAAATGACAATTATTTACACTTAATGCAAGTTGGGTGAAGTTGGGTTAGAAGATTTGGCTGTTTTGATGAACAAATAGACTTAAACTAGAAGCAGTGCATAAAGCTCTGCAGGTGAGATGTCCCAGGGTGGATCCGCCCCTTGACTGTGTAGGCTACAGCCCCATATTCCGACGGCCCATTGGTCCAACAGCACTAATCCTCACTGTAACCCAACTGAACCGAGTGGGGTGCCCAACTGATTTAATCAAGGTGACCATCGTATATATGAGTAGGCATGTTGGACCAATGGGCTTTTCAGATCAGTGGGCTGTCAGAACATAAAGCCATGCCCGTGTGTATAGGTCAGTCAAGAGGTGATGATGTCACAGAACGTGTAGGTGTGTGGACAAAGTGACAGAGGGACAGAGCCTGACCCCAGGCAGGACATGGGACATCCCACAACAAACATATGTGGGAACATGTCCACCATCTTGCTTTAGCATTTTACCGTTGCTGTGTTGCTTGTGAGTTTCATCCGGGTACTCCGGTTTCCTCCCACAGTCCAAACACATGCACATTAGGCTAAACGGCTGTTTCAGTTTGCCCCTCAGCTGACACTGCAAGAAGGCAGGGTACACCCGGAACAGCTCACCAGACCATCGCACAGCTCACACACACACACACACAATTACACAATTATTCACACAGGTGCAATCTAAAACAGCCATTTAGCATAATATGAATGTCCTTGGACTGTGGAAGGAAACCGGAGTACCCGGAGGAAACCCACACTTGCCGAGCCCTGGACTCGAACCTTGGATCTTCTTGCTGTGAGGTGGACGTGCTTACCACTACAACACCATGCCAACCACGAAACACACTTACTCATCACTCACTCATCTGACGAACCGTATAACCCTATTAGAGCTGCAGGAGGCTGGAGCCTATCTCAGCCGACAGTGGGTGAAGGCGAGGTACACCTGGAACAGCCCGCCAGACCATCGCAGGGCCAACACATATACACACACACTATTCACACTCACACTTAGGGGCAATCTGGAACAAGGTAATAAGCCTAATGTGCATGTCTTTGGACTGAGGGAGGAAACCAGAATACCTGGAGGAAACCCTTAAAAGCATGAGGAGAGCATGAAACTGAAATGGTCAGCTTGTTTATTCTCCATTTCTTTTTTCAGTCCTTCGGAGGAGGTGTTGGTGTTGGTTAATTCTGTTACCTTCATAACATGCATACATCCAATATGCTGTTGAATAAAGCAGATTTAGAGTAGGAGGAACACGTCTGCTGTACTGCTGTCTCAGTTGGCTAATTAAAAACACGAGTTGTATCTGCTTTAGGATAGATTACACAGACTTTAATTATAATGCTGCTCACTTCCAATTATAGCAAATAATATACAATGGAAAGAATGATACCTTTAGGAGCACTTTTATTTTGGAGAAATCCAAATGTCTGAAAAATGTTGGTATGTTAACTTTCCCGCCTCACAGCAAAAAGGTCCCGGGTTCGATTACCGGGCTCTGGACGTTTCTGTTAGGAGTTTGCATGTTTTCCCCGTGCTCACATGGGTTTCCTCTGGGTACTCCGGTCTCCTCCAACAGTCCAAAAACATGCACAGTAGGCCAACCGGCTGTTCCAAATCTCCCCTAAGTGTGAGTGTGTGTGTGTGAATGGTTGTGTGTGTGTTGGCCCTGTGATGGCCTGGCAAGCTGTTCAGGGTGTACTCCACCTTCGCCCAGAGTCCTCTGAGATGGGTGCCAGCCTCGGAGCGACCCTAATTAGGATTAAGTGGCTTAGAAAATGAATGAATGAATGAATGACCATGAACTTTGCAGACCAAACGATCATAATTACTGCTTTATCAAAGAATGACTTGATTATTGAAAACGCTATAATGGTGTAGTGCCCTATAGCAAAAAGGTACTGGTTTTAATTCCGGCGTTTCTGTGTGGAGGAGTTTTTATTTTGCCCCTAGATGTGAGTGTGTGTGAATGGTTGTGTATGTGTTGCCCTGTGACGCTTTGTTCAGGGTGTACCCTGCCTTTGCCCAGTGTTGTCTGAGCTATCGGGTCCCTGCGACCCGATTAGGATTAAGTAATTCGATTATAAGGGCTGTGGCATCATGGTTAGCACTCCGGCCTCTTTTCCCGGGCTTGCGTGCATTTCCTCTGGGTACTCCAGTTTCCTCCCACAATCAAAAGATATGCACATTAGGTTAATTGGCTGGTCACAATTGCCTCTAGGTGTGAGTGTGATTGATTATGTGTGTTGTGCTGCAGTTTGTTGTCAAGCTGTTTGGGATGTCCCCGGCCTTCTGCTGAGATAGCCTCCTGAAACCCTAAAAGGGTTAAGCGGTTCAGCAAATTAATGAACTTTTGCCAATGAGTGTGAGTGTGAGTGTGTGTGTGTGTGTTGGCCCTGTGATGGTATGACAGGCTGTTTATGGTGCTGTTTGTGATGGATTGGTGACATGAAGTCAGCGGGGATTGGCTTCGGCTTCCCCCGTAACCCTGATGGATAAGCGGCACAGATAATGGATGGATGAAACATGTGGTGCAAACTGGCCTACCGTTGACCTCCTTACATCCTTCTGGCAATAAACAAATAAATGTGGATCACATGATGACTTTTATCTCATTAGAAGACATTTTATTTTCACAGAATTGCACCGACATCTTTTGGGCAAATGCTATACGTTGATCCTTTTACTTACATATTTTTTTTAATGACGAAACCCCATATAGGGTTAATATTTGAAACAAAGTTTTGGTTTAGAGGAGACAGTTAGAGGCCGTATAGACTCATGGCTCCTCCTTCAGGATTTAGGAAAACAGTCCAGCCGGAGGAGAGAGCCAGAGAATTTGAAACCCCAGCAGTCTTTCGTGTTCATGGTCTCTTCTTTGATCACTTCTGCAAAGACACATCTCCAGGTTTGTGCCTAAGGCAGCGTACAAGGATAGCGCAAACACTTTTCAGAGTCCTGGCCGGGTCCGCTTGAAGCAGAGTTCAAAGTGTTCCACATCTGAACTCACAATGAAAGCAGGCTTCTTCTTTTCTATCTTCGTTAGCATGCTTGCTCAGCTCTCTCAGGCCCAGTACCAATACCAGAACCTGATGAACTACCTGGAAAGCCGAATGGTTGCTTTGGAGGTAGGATCAATATTTATTTATTTACCAGATCTTCCTACGTTTAGCTTGAAGTACCAGATGTAAGCTGCAAATCTGCCTTATGCAGCGATGCAGAAGTATTTGAAGAAGCCTTTGAATTTATTTTCCATTCTTTCACATTTCACATGTGAGCAAATGGACTAGAATTTCCATGAAACATCATTCAATAAGCGAAAACCAAGAATATTTTCCAAAGAACTGGCTCTGCTGAAAGTTGGCAATGTATATCAATAGAATGGAATTTTCCCCCCTGCTTTTAGTAGTTCTTTAATATGTAATCCTGCCAACTTTTCATATTCAGACTGAAGTAATCAAATAAATACAAGCCGTCCCAGACTCACTATTTTAACCAGAACCTTCTTTCCATCACACTTGCACTTTTTAGTTCCAAATCGCCCCTAGGTGTTAGTGTAAATGGTTGTGTGTGTGTTGCCCTGCGATGGTCTGACATGCTGTTCAGGGTGTACCCCGCCTTCACCCAGTGGCTGAGATAGGCTCCAGCCTCCATGCGATCCTAGTAGTGAAATTGGTACTTTAAATAAAGTGATTTATATACTATACAAAATACTTACATTAAAGCTTAAATTTAAACATGAATGGATTATACATGAGTAGGAATACCTGAGGAATAAATAAATAAATAAATATTATTAATAATATTGACCGCTGATGACCAAAATTATATATTTTTATATAATAATAATAATAATAATAAAAACAACAATAAAAATGATTATAATAATAATAATAAACAGTATATAATTTATTATTATTATTATTATTATTATTATTAATATTATTATTATTATCATTATTATTATTGTTTTCATTATTATCATTATTGTTATTATTATTACTATTATAATTATTATTGTTTTTATTATTATTATTACTATTATCATTATTATTATTGTTATTATTATAATTACTATTATTATTAGTATTACTGTTATCATTATTATTATTGTTTTTATTATTATTATTACTATTATCATTATTATTATTGTTATTATTATTACTATTATTATTAGTATCACTATTATCATTATTATTATTGTTATTATTATTACTGTTATTATTACTATTATCATTATTATTATTGTTATTATTATTACTGTTATTATTATTACTATTATTATTACAAATATCATTCTTATTATTGTTATTATTATTACTATTATTACTATTATCATTATTATTATTGTTGTTGTTATTATTATTATTACTATTATTATAAAAAAATAATAAAAACTATAATAATGATAATAGTAATAATAATAATAATAATAAACAGTATATAATTTATTATTGTTATTATTATTAGCATTAGCATTAGCATTATTTTTATTAGCAGTGAGAATGGCATATAGTCTGGAGAAATACATAATAATACTTTGGATTGAATGACAAAAAGTGATTTATTAAAGGTGTAAGAGACTATTTTAGAGGTTATAACTGTTAGGAAAAGGGAATAGCGGTTTAACCCTATAGTATGTTAGACTAAGAGTGCGCAGTGCCGTGCTGTGCTGCATTGACATGCATTTCCCATTCCACACTCGGCACATCTGCATACCTCAGCATATTTGTTTTCCATGAAATGGAGCATACTCAACTTCCTTATGCATTATTTATATTCCAACTGTACAAAAGTATTGCATGCACATCACACGTTCTCATATTATAAATGCTAATGACTCTTGGGTATTAATATTTGTTTATATGTGCCAGCAGAAACCTGATGTTATTTACCTCAGTGTTATATTATCTCCAGCCAAAGTTTGATCTTTTAATGTTGCAATATTGAGATCTGTAATTACTGGAAGGATTCGATTAAGCCTCTTTTTTTGTGGTATTTCCTCAATCGATATTTTTTTTGACTCGAAGACTATTATTTGAAGTTCATACAGTTTTATTTTAGTTAAATGACAATTTCATTAGAGATGTTTAAATTCCACAAAACAGTATATATATGTATATACTATTATATATCTTATACTATTGTTGGGTCGTCCACCTCACAATAAGAAGGTCCCAGGTTCGATTCCCGAGCTCAGGGCATTTGTGTGAGGAGTTTGCATGTTCTCCCCGTGCTTGCGTGGGATTCCTCCGGGTACTTCGGTTTCCTCCCACAGTCGAAAAACATGCACAGGCTAATTGGCTGTGCTAATTGGGTGCGTTGTCCCTGCAATGACCTGGTGAGCTGTCCAGGGTGTGCCCCTCCATCGCCCAGAGGCTGCTCAGATGGGCGCCAGCCTCCCCGCGACCGTAATTAGGAATAAGCAGCTAAATGAATGAATGGATGCATATACTATAGTTAACATGGAGGATTTTGAACAAATGCTTTATTTATCAAAGTCTCAAGTCAGTGTCATAGCCATTATAACAGGCAAGAGTCAGGTGATTAGCAAACAGGCAAGGACTAGAGTCAGGAACCAGGGAGCAAGACAAAGATCAGAACCAATGAAAACTTACAAAAAAGGACCGAGGGCTGAGATTTCTCTTTACAGACTGAGCAAATGAGGTTAATAAATAGTTTATTATACTACATTTTTAAATTCTAGACCTTTTAATTCACTTCAGACGCAGTTACATGCCAGCTTTTGAACAAGGAGCATTCATCTGTGTCTGTAAGGGCTTTGGTAGCTTTTGGCTTGTTTCCTTTCTTGGGAGGAACAAGAGCTTTCCGGTTTGCAGCAAGTATTTTCGCTGGACTATGTAAACTTTTTATCCTTTAGAATGTTTCCTGTACAGTGTACTCTTTCTCTTAAAAAAAAAAACCCTGAATGTTTCTCCAGAATCTGCTAAAGATTACAGCTAATGGCTAATTTGCTGGTCATATATGCACCAGTCCATACCCGATTTATTGCCTATGCATCGATCCAGTCAGATTTCGCATACTGTCATTGCTGTAAAATAATACCAAATATTCTAGCTGGTTTCACCCTAAACCAACTGCAACTTATCCAACATTTTCCTCAGATAGCTCGTTCAAAACAAATATAATTACATAACAAAGTTTGTTTAGAAGGCGGCATGATGATGTAGTGGTTAGCACATCCACCTCATAGCAAAAAGGTGATCCCGGGATCACATGTTTCTGTGTGGAGCTGGCATGATCTCTCCGTGCTTGCATGGATTTGCTCCATGTACTCTGGTTTCCTCCCACAGTCCAGAAACATGCACAACAGGCTAATTGGCTCTTTCAATTTGCCCCAGGTGTGGATATGAGTGTGAGTTGTTGTGTGTGTGTGTGTGTGTGGGTGTGTGTGTGTGTGTGTGTGTGTTGGCCCTGCAATGCTCTTGCGAGGCGTACCCGTCTTCTCCCAGAGTCTGCTGAGATCGGCTCCAGCCTCCCTTTGACCCTGATAGGTTAAAGCGGTTCGGCAAATGACTAAGAGTGACTGAGTTTCTTTAGAAGTAAGCAGTCCTGAAAAGGGTTCTACTTTTTTGTCTCGGGCTTGATACTGTCGCTATCTTTTAGACTAGGTCTTGACTTGTCCTGGTCTTTGACATAATGAAACTGGTCTTGGTGACATATCTGGCCAAAAGTATTAAGTAAAAGAAAAACAGTGTACAAGACGTACACTTAAAAAATGGATTTAATTAGAGTTACAAAGCAATTGTACTTTTATTTCCAACCCCTGAACAACACTCTGCCAAACACAATAAGTGAATCTGCATGTTGACCTAAATGAGATCCTAGAATTTGAGTCTCTGATCACACTGTTGATCAAAATCCACCACTTTAATCCCAGCTAGATGTCACATGTTGTGTGTATTGTATCTTTTTGTTTGTTTGTGTTCAGGAACGTATTGCCTTATGGCAGGAGCAGAACAACCGTTACAGCAGTGACCTGAAGAACTTCAGGCATCAGGCTACAGATCTGCTAGAGAAACTCGACAAAGAGCATGCCAGGCTGCGGGAGGACCTGGAGGGAGCTGGAGTACGGGTGGACCGAGTGGAGCGAGAGATGGACTACATTGAAACCAAACACCCGCCCAAATCTTGTGTTAGAGCAGTGGACAAAATGGTGGAACAAAAGCCTGTGGTGAAGGAGAAGAAAAAGAAGGATGAGTTTTTTGAGGTTTCAGGTGAGCCAATGAGGATCATGTACCTTCACTTTCAAGCCTGATGGTGGACAGGCACTTCAACCTTTAGGGCAGTGGATTTTAGATATATATATATATTATTATAATTATAATAATATATACATCTAAATTATATTATATGTAGTATAATAATTATATTATACTACATATAATATAATTTCTCCCTTAACCCTCCTATTATGTTACGGGTCAAATTGAGCCGTTTTAAAGTTTGAACATCTAGGAAAAATAGTTAAAATAATTTTTTCAGTATGAAACCTCTTCTGCTTGCCTTAATTTGTGTAATCAACATATAAAATGGTTCATCTCACATATTTGCGATCACCCCCTGCATGTTTATATCACATAGATACTGTTCGGGTCAGTTTGACCCAGCAGTCAATCTGGAGGTAAAAGGGTTTTAAAGAAATGTCAGGCTATTTCTTTCTTTGTAACTGTGGGACATATTTCACCCCAATCACACACACACACACACACACACACACACACACACACACACACACACACAATCAGGAGCCATTTATGTTCTCGCGGGAAAACTCCACCCATATTCAGTGGACACTCAACAGGGGAATTGCAAAACATATAAAAGATTTTTCTGGGCAGCATGTGATGCAAACACCAGCTATGCATTGAACATGCAGGTTTACACTGGAAAGCCGGTTGGAGGAGCCCCAGAGAAGAATCAGGGCACAAGGGTCGAGCTCGACATGGCACAGGGTCTCGGGGGGCACAACATAACCTGTGACAATTTTTTTTCACAAACTACAACTTGGGTCAGGAGCTTCTAAAGCTTACAATGGTTGGAACTGTCTGAAAGAACAGAGCTGAACTCCCTGCTGAGCTGCTGGTAATCAAGAACAGGGCCCCTCAATCTTCCATGTTTGGCTTCACAGACACCACAGCCCTAGTGTCTTACTGCCCCAAAAAGGGAAAAAATGTTGTGCCCATTAGCACCCTGCACAAAAATGCTGAAATCAGCACAAGAGAGGACCAGAAACCAAGCATGATCCTGGACTACAATGCCACCAAAGGTGGGTAGACAACTTGGACAAAGTAACAGGGTCCTACAGCACCAAACGAATGACTGCGCCAGCCATTGGGTCACCTTTTATATCATGATCGATGTATAAGCCTACAATGCATTTGTCATTTGGACTGAGAGCTTTCCTGACTGGAATGTGTCAAAGCTGTACAAGAGGCGCTTCTTTCTCGAGGACCTGGGGAAGGCGCTTGTGACACCACACATCCAACGGAGGCAGCACCTGCCAAGGACCCCACCTGCTGCAGCCACGGTGAGGGAGATCCAGGAGAGGACTGCACCAAGTACACCAGGGCGTGAGGTAAGTAAGTAAGTAAGTGTGTGTGTGTGTGTGTGTGTGTGTGTGTGTGCATGTGTGTGTATAAGTGTATGAGAGTGCGTTGTGTATATCTTGGGATCAGCAAAAAGTCAGCATAGTAAAGTAATCATGGTCCTCTTGTTTTTAGTTTGCTGCTGAGGGGAAAAGAAAGAGGAAGAGGTGCCAGGTCTGCAGGCCATATGACGATGCCAAGACAAGCATGACCTGTGCGAAATGTGCAAAATTAATTTGCACAAAGCACAGTGTGATGACATGTCACTCGTGTGCTGAGTAGATGTACAGACAGACAGACAGACACACACACACACCTTGTTCATACTTTGATTGCTTGTTATTTTGTTCATTAGTGGTTCTCAAACAGTGCATGTATGTAAAACTAAATTTAAATGTTATGTTTCAATGTTATGTTTTATATGTTGGTCTTTCAAAAGTAATAAAGTGGTGAAACATTAAAAAAAAAGTTGGAACATGTATTTTTATTAATGAAAAACGAGTGAATGATTCTAATTGAACCATTACCTGTTAGAGGTAAGGAGCACCATTACACTAAATATTGATAGAATAGTTAGTAATGGAATTAATAATGAAATATTAACAATGCTTGTTAGGATTTTATTGGTTTCGGACGTCTTTTGGATAATTAAACATGCACCGGGTCAAATTGACCTGGGAACACCATTGCTGTTCCTGACAAATGAACATAATAGGAGGGTTAAAAAAATCCAGAGGACACAGTGATGTAGCGGTTAGCACTCTCACCTCACAGCAAGGAGGTCCTGGGTTTGAGTCCTGAGGACAGTGAGAATATTTCTGTGTGCAGTTTGCATGCTCTTTCACTGCTTGTATGGGTTTCTTTGGGGTGCTCTGGTTTTCTCCCACAGTCCAGAGACATGCACATTAAGCTAATTGGCTGGTTCAGCTTGCCTCTAGACGTGAATGAGTTTGTCCTAAGTTCTGCAAGGGGCTTGCCATCCTATTGGATAAAAACAAACATTGCAAAGGAAACAACAAAACTGGTTGTCCAGTAAATTATGGGTGTGAAATGTCTTAACAACACCAACAACAACAACAGCATAATACTACTACAAAGTTCTGGGGCAGTGGTGGCCCGGTGGTAGGGTGCTGGATTACTGATCATAAGGCCAGGGGTTCGAACCCCACTATCACTAGGTTGTCACTGCTGTCCCCCAGTGCAGGTAACTCACTGTTTGTGATGAGAGGCATGTAAAAAAAATAAAAACATTGCTGTAGTTTGTAAACAGTAGACCATTGGGTTGCCGTCAGCATGTTTCTGCCTGATGGCCTGGCGTCAGCCTCCTGGCGACCCTAATTAGGAATAAGCATTTCAGAAAATGAATGGAAACAAATACAAAGATTCAAATAAGCAACATGATTGAACAGTTACGACAGTTAATGACCATGGTCGCTATCACAGTTAATTTCATTAATAACACACCTCAACATATATAGACCCTGTGACAGTCTGCCAAGCAATTCAGGGTGTACCCAGCCTTGGCCCAAGTAACCCGGGATGGGCTCCAGCCTCCCCATGACCCTACATATGGTCATATGAAATTTGTTTAAGTTCCATATGGTCACCTCATTTTACCACCTTTAACTAGATCCCTGCAGTCTGATAAGATGAACCATCTGAAAACTTTCATTATTTTTCTTTCGCACTTTACTGCACTTTCTAAGGAGAATAATTGATGCAAATGACCACAACTTAGGAGCAGTCATGCCCTAATATATAGACAAGCAGGTTTGGGACCAAAAACTCACTGGTTCCACTTTCAAACCGTCAGGAAAAAATGTGTGGTGGGGGAGGAGTACGTTCTATTACAGATGCCATGAGGGTTCATGCTTAAAAACAGTACAGGCTCAATGATCGGTTGTGTTACAGTATGTTCGAATGCTTGGTTTGCTCTGCTAAAATAATTTCGCTGGGTCTACATCCAGGCCCTGTCCAACCATGCAAAACATATTTTAAGTAAGAAATGTTCACATGGTTTCCCCATTTTTTCATAAGCCCTCTATAGTCCCTAAACCAGATCATTGTTTTACACTCACTCCTTTGCTGAAGCGCTTAATCCCAGGGTCGCAGGGAGGCTGGAACCTATCTCAGCCAACCTGGGCAAAAGAATGGTACACCCAGAACAGCTCATCAGACCATCCCAGGGCAACATACACAAGTAATCACATACCGACACCTCGGGCCAATTTGGAACAGCCAGTTTGCCTAATGTGCATGTCTTTGGACTGTGGGAGGAAACTGGAGTGCCCGGATAAAACCCACAAAAGCACAGGGAGAACCGAAACCGGAGGACCTTTTCGCTGTGAGGTGGATGTGCTAACCATTATGCCACTGTGCCGCCCCCATTATTTAACATCAGGAAAGCCAGGCTGATTGCTTGTTACAAGCAGGAATGTAGTTCGGTCCTCATATTTTTGTGTTCTGGATAGTTTTTAACATCAACATCTTCCCAGCAGCTTTCTCTGCTATTTCCGGCTCAAATCATTATTCATTGCTCAGTTTGGAGAAGCCTGGAAAGTGCCCATTAGTATCTGTGTTAGTTTGTACTGGCATGTTAGTTATTTTGAGGAACAGGATCATGACTTGGAGCACCACTGCCTGGTGCACAGGTCAGATGAGGTTCTATTTAAACTCAGCTCATATAAAAAAAGTCCTTTATCATGCACTGAGAGCTGGATCATTCCAGCCGGTGATGGATGTTATGTTCCTCGAGGCTCCAGTGTTTTATTGATTCGAGGACAAAACAAAGAGGACAGCTGCGGTTAAACTAGACTCTCTCCTTACGATGTAGGCTCTCTTTTCCCCCTGGAACTGTCACGAATCACCTTAAATATGACACTTTTGCAACAACTGAAGCGTTTAACAGTCCTCTACAATGTTTGTAAGTGTCTCTACTGTACTCTTAAAGTCTTTTCATTACTTTCAAACAATTCCTCTCACCTTGGCTTCATTTCCATTAGGTTAGGGGTAGAAAAGCGACTGATGAGAATTGATTGATTGATTTTGAATTTTTTTTTGCAAATTTTGAAATTTGCATCAAGATGTGTTGTGACTCCACATGCAAGCTAATACGTATATCTTGCGAACATTTCAAGAAGGTCGTGAAAAAAGAATTTTTGCGACTGAATTGTGAGAATTTCGTGATTGGTTTGCGGATGTTTGGGGAAAAAAGCAAATCTCCTGTTGAAAATCAGTCGCGTTTTGCTCTCAAATCAACAAAATGCAAAAAAATACGAATGATGACAAAATATATGGAATATAGCAGATGCCAGCAAGTCTTAAACTTTCTGTGTGGAAGTCTCCAACTAGTCGCTTTTCCTTGTGAAAGAAAAACAATTAATTTCCAAGCAAATCGACAATGAGTGTGAGACTGTTCTGCATCAGAGCCTCGTTTTGCGTCATTCATGGAAATTTTAAACGTTTTAAATTTTTTGTTATGAGTTCACAACCCAGGTGACCAAAATGCGATACCGCGGATATCGTGCGACAAATTTGAGAATGAAAACCGACAGCTACGAATTTTATTTGCGTCAGTCGCTTTTCTACTGCACCCCTTAATATCTTTTTCTTCATCCTCAGTAGTTATGAATAAAATAGTTTCAGGAAGCAAAGGAGTTTTTGTTTAGTTTTTGTTTGGTTTTGGAGAGATGTGTGCCATTGGTACATACATTGAAAAAAAGGTCATTGTGAAAAGCCCGCTAAAATCAAGATTTTTATAGTTATTTTTAGATATTTGAACCATGACAAAGGGAGGTAATGTAAACTCCACATGTAGAACATAAGCGCTCTGTAGCTAACACATTTTTAGATTTATTCAAGGTTTTAGTATTTACTACACTGAAACACAAGAAAAACAAACTAAAACAAGATTTTTATGGTTTATTTTTCCATTTTAAAAGCATGAGAATGGCCAATTCAATGACGCAACCTGCTCCATGTGATTGTGACACACTCAGGATAATATTTTCTAATCTCTAGATAGCAGACCAATCAGATTGCACAGTTCTCTTGTAGTATAT
>JAQMYF010000022.1:29946039-29985206 GCA_030014195.1 Neosilurus mollespiculum | reverse complement strand
ATTGTATACTAAAAGCTATTATTCCATTTAATTGACAAGTGATTAACTATACAGTAAATGCCTATATTATAATGAGTACAGGATGCTCTTCACAACTTTTTTGCAAAAACTGATGATGAATAATTTATTTCCTCACAGTTTGCGTCGACATTGTGTCAAGTATTCGAGCCATGAAGATACTGAAAAGACTAGGCAGCACCAAAGGAGTCTGGACTAAGGATGCCAGGACAGCAAAGGTCTACGTCTTTAATGGAACTTCTGACGACACTTTGTACCAGTTCAACTCAGTAAAAGAGCTCTCTGCATCATCCGGCATGTCCAAAGGCAAGCAGATAACCCTCCCCTCTGCATGGAATGGCACTGGCCATGCTGTCTATGATGGCTTTCTTTACTATGTGACTGAGAGATCAGAGTTGCAGGTCATCAAGTTTCATCTGGAGAATAGCTCAATGGTAGACAGTGCTGTTCTTCCTGTACAGGACCAGATATCAGTGTACAGCCTCAATCCTGAGACCATGGTGGACCTGATTGTAGATGAGGAAGGACTTTGGGCATTGTACGCTGTTGGAGATACCATTAACCTGGCCAAGATGGACTCTGACACACTGGATATTGAGCAGATGTGGGACACAACATGTACCCGAAACAATGCTGAAGCAGCGTTTTATGTTTGCGGGACCCTCTATGTGGTCTACAACACCAAACCCCCCAGCCGCTCTAGAGTCCAGTGCGTATTTGATGTTAATGACATGGTAACACCTGGAGAAGCCCCACTTTTTTACTTTCCGAGGCGCTTCGGAGCTCATTCCAGCCTGAAGTACAATCCTGTAGAGAAGCAGGTTTATGCTTGGGATGATGGTTACCAGATTGTCTACAGGATGTCCCTGAAGAAGAAACTGTGGGCCATAATGCCACCTCCAGAGGAGTAATTGCCGGTGCAAAGAGACTACAAGAAAAAGCTGACCGAAAAGATTGTACGCTTACTGTTTTAACACACCTCTAAAAATGTAGAACTTTTGATCTCACACATATAAAGTTGAATCTAAAGATATGGCATTATTATGAGCAGAATATTATTAATCACTGGTCAATATAGTGCTGTAGTTTAGAACTACAGTTATTGGTTTGTACAACACTTTAATACAGTAAGAAAATTATTTAAAAATATATGCAAAAAAACTTTATAACTAAATAGAAGTTTCTAGAATGTATTCATGAGATCAAATAATTGTAAAACAGTAAATAAATAAAGTTCACAGATTGATCGGTGCAGATGCAATTTACGAAGACGTTATTTCAATATTTTGACATGATTTCAATGTGTTTTTTGAGTGTGTTTCGACTGTATTTTAGAAGTTTAGAAGTTAAGAATTTCTAAACCTCTCAGCCATAAAAAACATTTTTTTTGGCACATGTACCGTATTGTTGTCAACTGCATTTGTTTGTCAGTTTGCCTTCAAACAAAATTCGGACCACGCCCATGCAAGGATTTTCACCAAACTTGGTGGGGACACTACCCTTCCTGCGTTCCGGAGATGATTTGATTTTAGAGTGGAAGGGTCAAAGGTCAGGGTTAAAATTGCGAAGATCTGACAGACAAAGTGACGCAGACCCATAGATGCAATAAGGTACAGATAGGAAACCATATACATGCTTTCAAACAGCATAATCCTCTTTGGATTTGAGTGACTTTACAAGGTTAAAATCAAGGTCACGGGATTTTGCACACCAATCACGCAAATAACATTAAGATATAAAGAATGTACATGTATTATAGAACATGGTATAAGATGAGTGGATGGGTAATTTAAACCAGTCCTGTTTGCTATATTATCCACGCTGCATGGTGGGGGTACCGCGGCCTCTATGAGCTCACTCATTCATTAATTTTCTGAGCCACATATTCCTAATTAAGGTCATGGGGAGGCTTACGCCCATCTCAGCCGACCCTGGGCGAGGGAAGAGTACACCCTGGACAGCTCGCTAGGTCATCACAGGGCAGAAACACGCTGACGGAAATGCAGCCTACTCTTTACGAAAGTCAGCAACGGTTCTTTTACATGCCTCTCACCACAGACAGTGAGAGACATGGCTGGCTTTTGATAACCCAGTTAGGGACAGCAGTGACAACCCGTTTATAGTGCGGCTTGAACCCCCGAACTTCGGATCAGTAATCCAGCACCCTACCACCGGGCCACCACTGCCCCCTATGAGTTCCACAGTAGTTAAAATTTCATCTGATTTCAATTGGCATTGTTGTTAGGCATAAAAACTTTGATGAAGGGCTTAACACTAATGCCTCACGGACCTCACTTTGAAAATCATGGTTCATGGAAAATCAAGTGAGGTATGTAAACCAAAAACCTCATACCGACATTACTTATTGAATGAAATGCATGCAACCTGTTTCACATAAAATGTTTTACTTATGTGAGTCAGAAAGAACCTAATTTAAAAATATTTCTCATTGATTTTTAAGTTGGGCTGCATGGTGGGGTGTTTCTGTGTGGAATTTACATGTTCTCCCCTTGCTTGCGTGGGTTTCCTCTGGGTACTCCAGTTTCCTCCCACTGTCCAAAGACATACACATTAGGCTAACTGTCTGTTCCAAATTACCCCTAGGTGTGGATATAAGTGTGAATGGTTCCCTGCAATGGTCTGGCGAGCTGTTCAGGGTGTACCCTGCCTTCGCCCAGTGTCAGCTGAGAGAGGCCCCAGCCTTCCCGCAACCCCACTAGGAGTAAATGGTTCGGCAAATGAGTGAGTGAGTGATTTTTAAGTCTTTGTAGCATTTTACCGCATTGGTATTTAAGATTTGCGCTTATGTACCTGTAAACAAGTCTAGTTAAACACAGCAATCTGTGATGAAGTACAGTGAAAGAGACGAAATGAAATGAATCTTCCGACAACTTTATTTCTGCTTGTTTGAAATACAAGAACAGTTGTTCAACAGTTTTCTTACAAGTACAAATTAGCAATATAAAACTGGAAAGTTCTTAAATTCACAAAGGAGCAAAAAAAGAGGTTCATAAACTGCACAGACCATAAAGTAATTTGTACCCAATTCACAGATTCCACCTACAACAAGAACAGGTTGTGTCTATAGTGCCGGGGCCTGAGGACATCATAAACATGGTTGGTACAGGTAGGAATCAAAACAGTACATCAAGTACAAGTTATCAAGTCAGGAAACGGTTACCTGCAGTTAGTCACCAAAATATTAAATCTATTTCTTTACATAGAAACATGTAAACCTCAACAGCTGTCATGTATGATGGAGGAGTTTTCTTCTTCTATTTAATATCTATTGTCAAACAGTGACATCTAGGGTTTTTTTGTCTTTTTTTTCAGGGATGGTGATGAAAAGTCTGGGAACTAGAGTGAGGTTCTTTATTTTTAGAGAGTTCAGTTCACGAGGATTATCACCTGCAGCTCTTTTTGCAGATGTTACTGATCCACTGTAATCCTCTGTGAGTGAGTCCTGATTTCAAACACACCGCAGTACTGGGATGACTGCAGGATGACATCCTAGAAGGAAGTGTCTAATCTAATCTAATCTGATGTTGTTCCCATGGGTTCTCCACTCTAATGTCAATGTGGTTTTAGATTTCAAAGCAAATAAGAACATCTAGAGTGAATCGATCCACAGATAGAGCACTGAACTCAACATGACTCTACACTACATTGTTGAACATAAATAGTTACAGCCCTATATTCCAACAGCCCACTGGTCTGACAGACCATTGGCCCGACAGTTATAGCCCATTGCTCCGACAGCCCATTGGCCTGGGAGGTACAGCCAACTGGTCCAAAACGCCATTGGTCTGACAGTTTCAGCCCACTGGTCCGACAGTCCTAACCCTAATCCAACTGAACTCAGTGGGATGTTCAACTGATTTAAGCAGGGTGCCCATCTTATATGAGTAGGGCTGTTGGACCAATGGGCTATCAGAACCTAGAGACGTCCCCAACATAAACATGTGGTGGCCTGGGAAAGCCCTTAGCATATACTTTAACATTAATAGAACTGGCATTTTAAGTATACGCACAAAAAAAAAAAAAAAAAAGCCCAAACAAACAAAAACCCCTTTTTTAACATTTTTGCAAATTCCTTAGGTGGTGGTGGCACCATGTGGGAGCCAGAAATATGTTTTATATCTGGGGCAGGGGCATTCGGGACTCCCTCAGCTACTTCCAGAGGGTTTCCCCTAGTGGCTACCAATTTGCTTCTCTGGATCACTGTTAGTACCGTACCTTAGTATTAGGTATTAGCTAATACCTTTTTTGTCTTAAAATATTAGCATACTTGAAATATCTGAGGGAGTCCTCAATGGCATTTGGTTTGTGATATTTGGGGGCGATGTTGGGAAGGAAAAAAAAAAAACATGGCATCTTCAACATAACATTTTTTTCACAAATCACTTGTCTAAGATACAAATTGTAATGCGAATATATACAGGGTTTTACAGTAACTACTAGGTTAGTAGTTACCCACCGTCTTATCATCAAGCATTCATTCATTCATTTTCTGAACCGCTTAATCCTAATTAGGGTCGCGGGAGGGCTGGCTCTCAGCCGACTCTAGGTCAGCGTTAACACATCCATCTCACAGCAAGAAGGTCCTGGGTTCAAGTCCCAGACTTGGCGAGGGCATTTCCGCATGCAGTTTGCATGTTCTCCCTGTGCATGCGCAGGTTTTCTCCGGGTACTCCGGTTGTCTCCAACAGTCCAAAGATATGCACTTTAGGCTAATTGGCTGTTCCCAATTGCCCCTAGGTGAGAGTGTGAAGGGTTGTGAGTGTGTTGGCCCTGCAATTGTTTGGCAAGCTGTTTAGGGTGTGCCCTGTCTTTGGCCAGTGTCGGCTGAGATAGGCTCCAGCCTCCCTGCGACCCTAGTAGGAGTAATTGGTTCGACAAGTGAGTGAGTAGATTTAGCACTTCATTACATGCTTATGTCGTCTTTTCCTTCTTTTGTACAAAAAAGGTAACATTTTTGACTATTTTCTGCTGATAAAATTTACGTATGGCGTCCATAATAAATATACTTGTCTAATGATGGGACAAAATTAGTTCAAACATACAATTGGTCGATTTTATTTGATGAGAGACTTCCTGCTAATATGAGCAATAGGGAAGGGATGGGACTTCCTGAAGGTCAGTTAATATTGGAAGGTTTAGGACATGTAAGCAACTATTGGTCATTCATGTCAAGTGGCTCGTCTGCTGTTTTTATTGGGGAAGAAAAGAAACCTGTGCTGTGATAACTCATGGCAGTGTACGTTGACCCCTGTATACCTGTAAGTCTGCTGTTCCAAGTGGTTTTTATTTAATGTAACTGGGTTTTGACAAATCAGGAAAAACTGCATTTTCTTACTACGCTCCCTGACCATAGAATAATCTGGAGAATGGTGGAAAGTTAGTCTAATGATAAATCTAAGGGCTTCATAAAGAATGTAGTGAATGAGATGTAGATTTTATATATCATGCATCTTGTATTTAATACGCTGTGAGTTTGTACGGCTACTATGTGCGCCAGGTCTCTCTTGCTAAAGAGATTTTTGGTGTCAGTGAGACTTCCTGGTCAATAAAGGTTAAAAAAATGAAGGTAATTTCAGGCAGAAAGTGTGTACGTAAACAGGTCTGCTTTTGGCTGTAGCAACATCTGACAGCTTTTCCCAGACTGTCAGACACAGAGCATCATTATATATTACACTGCAGTCAAAACAACAACATCAGTTATGGCATTAAAATGTGAAAACATCAAATCACAAGGACAATTATAAAAGTTTGTTTAGGCTTTTCGGTAGAATGATTTCAAATTTTGTGTTTATTTGTTGTTACTTTTGGTACTGTTGGTACTTTTTTGTTGTTAGAAAATTTTTTTATTGTATGAAGTGTAGAAACTAATGTTTTGTTTCCTCTTTAGATGGTTCTGTATTGCCAAATTTATTATTATTTATTTATTTTTAGCACTCTGTGCTTTTATCAGGTGATTTTTTTTTTTTTACATCTTAACATGAAATTCCTTCAAAAATCTACTTCATGTTGTTGTTACCTCCACCAAAAAGATTATGTTCTTGTCGGAGTTGGTTGGTTTCTTTGTTTATTTGTTAGCAACTTTATGTTAAGTTATAAACAGATTATTTTTTCTAATTTTTTTTTTTTTTTTTTTGGAGGCGTTGAGAATGGTCCATGTAACACTCCATTAAATTTGTTTAAGGATCCAGGTCACAAACCAAATCTGGGAATTTTTGAAAGATTCTTTAACATTGTGAGATTGGATGATTTTTGGAACGGTGGTATTACAGCAGGCCCAGCAAGAGGTGGGGGTCAGTTTTATAGTCATGATCAAGAGGTCATGTGTTTGAATCCCTGTTGGACTTGTACCGTGCTAAGAACACAGGGCAAGGTCTTCAACATAAGTGCACCACGCAGCAGTGTAAATGGAAACCAGTAAAAATACTGGGGAAAGTATTAACCTGCGATGGACTAGTATGCCATCCAGGAGAAGTTGAACTCCTAGTCCCTTCACACTACAGAAAGCAGGATAAGCTCTGGCTGTGATGAGCTACTCGGCTCGGGAGAAAAATTCCCAACAGCAGGTGGTACAAGGTACTTTGGGTTTTTTTTTTGTTTTTTTTTTTTTCTTAGATTGGCAGCGGTTTGTGCACTATATGTGCTTCTAGGTGTTGTTTTTACACCTTGAGCACTATAAAATGAATTAGCCATGTCCTGTAATGTGCTAGGTAGAGAGTGTGACCGAAGGATTTCAGCTCAAATTCATAACAAAAATGTAAAGTATTTCATTTATTCATCATTTTTGTCCCTTTTCTTCTCCATTGGCCCGAGTACTTAAAAACTGCTGTGCTGTGCTTTTTATTTATTTATTTTTACCAAGGGAAGAACCATAAAAAAGACTCAGCAGTATAAAAATGTGTTTAGTAAGCATGACAAATACAGTCAACAGCCAAGTTATTATAGCAATAATGAATAAATCCCTCATATGTACTGTAGAGCACTTGTTGGTAAATTGTTGGAGTGCACGGTGCTTTCGGAGGAATCTGAATGCCCGCTAAAGATTTATCATCAGTGTTATGTGTGTAATTCATAACACTCAGCCTTCAAATATCCTAAGTCATACTTGATTCTTGATGAAGTGCACTGGGGTTGAATCGTCATCCAGAGATCTGGAGACCTTCTAGAGTTATCTAGAGCTGGGGTTCAGTACCCTGGTCCTGGAGGACCCTGTCGCTTGCACATTTTAGTGTGTTCCATGTTCCCAAGACTCTTAATTTAAATAATTAGCTAATTAACAGCTCGGCATGTCTTGAAGTGGGTGTAATGAGCAGGGAAAGCTCTAAAGCTGCTTTCACACAGGCAACTGGAAGAAGTTTGCCCCGGAACAAGTTGCGCCTGGAGGACATTGTGCCAACTTTCCAAGGTGTTTTCATGGTCACACTCAAATCAGTGGCAAGCCGAGAGCTAGAAGAATAACACACGAGCAAACTACTGGAGAAGAACCACCCACCTGCCATGAAAGCCTGCAAAATGACCTTATGACCCTGATGGACGCGTAAACCCTTCTACTTGACACCGATTGCGTTCAGACGGCAAGATGTTCTGGAACAATTTGCATCACTTTGAAAAGTGGAGCAAGTTGCGCCCTCCGGTGTCAAGGATTTTACCCAGGCAGTTGATGCGTGGCAACTTGTTCCAGGCGCAAGCTGTTCTGGTTCAAGTACATGTCGAAAAACAGGGGTGGGACCAGGGTTGGGACCCTTTGCTCTAGAGTAGGTTATCTAGAATGATTTGTATTTATATATTGTTTACATTACATGGCAATTATTCAACTGTGCTGGAATTCACTGCATTAAACTCAAAGCTGCATCCACACAGGAAGCAATTAACTTTGTCACTGAGCTACACGCATAATCACCTATTTTACACGGTCTATGGAGGCAAATAGAAAAAAGGTTTGTGGGAACTCTGTGTTTGGCAGCATCTGTCAATCAACGGTATCTTTAAGCTGTGATTGGTTATCACTTGAATCACGTCATGTGAAAGTTCAGCTCTTTGAGAAGATTCTGCCTCTCTCACTCGTTTTGCCGGCGTTCATTGACTTTGCATGGTCGCTCGACGCTTCCTGTTTGGATGCGGCTTCAGAAAGGTTTAGTTTATTAACCGTGTTACGTTTCGCTGTGTGCCCTTGATGTTTCTGTATAAAATCTGTTTCCAGTACTGCATATCAAACAAACTGATGACAGAATTATTAAACACAACTGTTGATTAACTGACCGCGAAAAAGAGATTAACGTGAGCTTCAACTATAAAACTACATCTTTAGCAGAAAGATCAGATGGACTACAGAAAGACTACCGAGAACAAGAGTATTAATGTACTGACTATCACTGTTAACTAAATGTGTTAATTTAACAGATAAATGTAGAATTTTCTATTCTATCGTCCAGGAATAACAGCAAACTCATCTGAACACGTCTCTCTATGAAGGTGTTCAGACAGTAAGGAAAGCACTTGAGATCCTTGTGCTCTGCTGAAATTGGCAAACGCCTCCCTTTTTTTTTTTTTTTTTTTTTTTTTAATGACAAAACAAACACAATTCTTTTTACGACATCGATAAAGCTCAGGACGGCTATTGTCAAAGTCTCAACACAACATCTGTATTAAGTTGGATTCTCCTTCCCAAAATAATCTGGAGAGGTTTATTCATATCCAACAGCTGACCTCCTCTACTGTTTCCAGTTCCCACTGCATTAGGTTGAGTCCTTTTCCGCTTCGGCTTCCTTTAACCGCTCAGACACTCGACTCTGGGATAAGCTCATACTTATTTTTTTTCCCCCAAGCGATAAGCGCTGAGTAATGAGATCATCTTTCAAGAATAAACTCAAGCTCTTGATGTGCTTCTCCTGATAAAGCCATGGTCAGATTTCATCCCCCTTTTGAAGCTAAGAAAATAATTCTTCTGCTGTACCAAAAAGGTGTCGTGTTTCATGAAAGGTTCGTGTACAAGGCCTCCGAGAACTGACCGCAAAACAGGGTTCGGACTCCAGAGATCTTGCGACGAATACTGCAGGAATCGGTGCTTAGAAGCTCTGGAGAAAACCGAGGAGACCTGGAAATGGCAGGGATTTTTATGTTCTGGTTTTGTTTTTGTTGTGTTTTTTTTTTCTTTCTTTCTTTGGGCACACAGACAGACAGCAGGAAAGGGAGCCAGGCCTTCTGGGTCACATGTGGTTCCATTCAAGGGCTTGTGGGTGCTTTGGGGGATGGGCATGAGCCCTGACTGTCAAAACTAGCCGTCCTGGTTTTCCACTAGAAATGAGAATGCGGAGAGAGAGAGAGAGAGAGAGAGAGAGAGAGAGAGATGTGAGAATAGTGGAATGAAGGAAAGCAGTCACTGCATCTGAAATCGCTTCTTTCTGAAAAGCAGGACGTGTACAGTCTGAGAATAAACAACATGCAGAAGTGATCCATTAAATAATAAATCTATTATCTTTTTACGATCTTTTCTGAATGATTTATATAAGGCTTTATGTAAGGTTGTTGTTGTTGTTGCTTTTTAAGTATTGTCCACAAAAGAAATTATAACCTCTTTTTCTGATTTCTTGGGTTCCAGCAAGGGGTGCCAGTGTGCAATGGGTTTGCGCGGGTACGCCAACATCTCATTCCAGTGGTCCCTGCCAAGGCCCTCGGCTCCACACCCGACACGATTCACGCCAATGATCTCATTATGCCCCACCCTGGAAAAGGAAGCAGAAGACAAGCATGTACACACCATGTGTAATATGTACTATAGCATAGGCTGATCTTGGACTTCTGCCCAAGAGCAGGGTCTTTCGTGGCTTGGAATATAAATATAAATACATTCGCAATTATTATTATTATTATTTTTTGAGGGGAGGGGGAATTTTCCCCATTTTTCTCTACAAATTTAGTTGTATCCAATTCCCATATATAAGGAAGTATTGCATTCCCTATCATACAACCACCACCAACAAGGGAGGGGCGAAATCATGCACATGCCCCCACCGTGACACACATAGTGCTGCCGCCCGTCTCTTTATGAACTGCTGCGCATGCGTATTTGGGGGAGGGAAAGTCCTATCCGCCCTATGTACAAATGTGCTTACAGACACCCATGGTTGGCTAGTGATCGCTGTGAGTGACAGGGAAGTAAGCATATGCCATCCCTCCCTTGGTAGTGGACTAGGGAGCCTGCAGATAGGCAGCTCTTGCAGTTGACCTGGGTGCAAGGTTTACAATTATGTCTTCAGTGTCAGTGTTTTTTAATAATAAAAAATCCTATGAGAGTAATTCAATACCTCACAGCTCTGCGTCAGGGTTTTAATCACTCTTTATTTCTCACTAAAGACGGGTTCACTTGACATTTTCCCTAACCTATTCACTTTAATTTATGTCAGATTTCTTAATACTTATGATATGTACAGTGTATACATATAACGGTGGTATGCAGCCATCGAAATATGGGTATAATCTCATTATAAATGAATGAAAACACTCATCACTCGCTTTTACTCATAATCTGGAGCCTATCTCAGCCAATATTGGGCGAAGGTGGAATAAACCCTGAACAGCTCTCCAGTCCATACACACACACACACACACACACACACACACAACCATTCACACACACCTAGGGCCAATTTGGTTCAGCCATTTAGCCTAACGTGCAGGTCTTTGGACTGTAGGAGAAAACCGGAGTACCCAGAGGAAACCTACGCAAGCATGGGGAAAACATGCCCACAGAAACGCCCAGCCCATTCCCCAGGGAGTTGGACCTTCTTGCAGTGAGGCGGAAGTGCTAACCACTACTCCAGCATTCTGCCGTTATTGAAAACGACTTATAAATATAAATATTGACTTTATGTTGCCAGGTAAAACAGATGTCATGTGCGTATATCATCTGTTCTGGTGATAGCTGTAAATTCCATTAGCAACAAGAGCACTCAGAGAGAGCGCAAACCTCCAGCTGGCCCCCCAGCAGTCCGAAATATAAAGCAAAATGTCAAAAAATCATCCTATCTCACAATTGTTAAACAATTCTTTAAAAAAATTCCTGGATCTAAAATTCGATCCCGATCATCTCCAAAAATCTAACAAAGTCTTCCGTGAACAGAGCTTCACCTCTAGGTGAAATTTCATGAAAATTCACACATAATTTTCTTTATGCGCAATCCTGCTGACAAACACGCATGTAAAACATAACCTCCTTGGCGGAGGAAATAAATCTATATAGTGTATAATGTATAAGATGCAGCCTTACTTGAGTTCAGAGTGTTTCAACATCTGTATAAACATGTGCTTTCCATGACTACCACTACCTTCTCCTGACCTTTTCCTCAGACCTTCAGTATTAGTGTATGTGACAGTCTGTATTTTTCTCTCTTGCGCACCATCTCTTCCCTCGTTCTTTCTCAAAAACAGAGACAAAAGGTCAGAACACAGGTCCATGTTTGTGTGGTCTACAGAGATCATGTACAGTTTATACACTATGAAGTCATTACTGAGCTTTCACTTACTCACGCACTCATTTGCCATACCACATAATCCTCACAGGAAGACCGGAGCCTATCTCAGCCAACACTGGGTGAAAGCGGGGTTCAGCCTGAACAGCTCGCCAGACCATTGCAGGGCAACACACACAACCATTTACATTCACACTCTACGTCTAACAGATGATTAGCTTACTGTGCATGTCTTGGGACTGTAGGAGGAAACCGGAGTACCCAGAGAAAAACTGCAAGCACAGGGTGAACAAACTCCACACAGAAACGCCTGAGCCCGGGACTCAAACCCAGGACCTTTTTTGCTGTGAGGCAGATGTGTTGACTAGTATACCACTGTGCCACCATTATCAAGCTTTCAGTGTAAAATAAATTAATCAGTCAATTAAAAGAGCTTATGATGAGGGCCACTCACGTAATCTCACGTTTCTCGATCAAAGACTGGAGATTTGACTTGGTCTAGGAATTTTCCTAAACAGGGCAAGCTGTTCCAATTGACAACCTTATTTTTTTTTGTCGGTTCAATAAGCTACTGTATAAAGAGCTAGCATAATGCGCTAACATAATCTCATTGTTTTTGGACTGGCTCACTTCCTGTAGAATATTGGTTCTCAAAGTGGGGCTTGGATGGGATGGTCAGACGCAGTTCTCCTTGTGAATGTGTAGGTTTATTCTAGGTACTCGGGTTTCCTCCCAGTTAAAAAACATGCACATTAAAAAAAAAAAAAAAAACTCACATTTATTTGTCACGTACAAAATCATACACAGTACAATATGTAGTGAAATGCTTGTTACGACTGTCCTAAATTTGAATAAGAATAAAAGCAATCAATATCAAGAAGAATAAAATATCAATTACTATTTGAAGGACACCAATAGTTAAAAGTCAAATATAAATATTAAAATATACAGTATCAATATAGTGACTTTAGCCTAATTGGTTGCACCAAAGGTGTGAGTTTGAGTGTGAATGGTTGTGGGTGTGTTGGCCCTGCGATGGTCTGGCGAACTGTGCAGGGTTTGAATAAATGAAGAAATGATGTTGTGCTTTTTTAACCATAAAGTTACACTGAATTTTGTGGAACATCCAAGAAACATGTAAGTTCTTGTTATTACTTCATTTTTAGTATTTTCATCCTCCTCTTTCGCCTCCTCTCTTAATGTTAATTTATTAAACTTGTGCCAAAAGTATACAGACATAAACACCTTATTTTTCACTACAAGAGAAGAAAATAAACATCGTATCATGTTACTTTGGAGCCAGAAACACAAACTCCTGGGTCCTGAAGACTCTTCTGTGGCACCAAAAAAGCTACTGACCTTTACAAAGCTCTTACACTGGAAACCTTTTCCATAAATCTTCAATAAACAGTAAATAACCATGGTTTTCAGGTATTGTTGTTACAACCCAAGACAAAATACATGTACATATGAATTCAACACACAAAAGACTAAATCCTGAACTTGTCTGAGTTTTACATACAGGTCGTAGTCCATGACGGAGATGTGCAGGCTGACTTGGTCCATGTTCTCTGGAGGGATGTCGAAAATGATGGCTTCATTGTAGGTGGGATTGAGGGTGTTCTTTTTGATGGTGGTCTTCTTCTTTTTCAAACGTTTTCCGTCACATATGAGAGACACTTTGACGTAGGGATCTGTGTAACCACAGGGATGTGTCTAATTTTACCATTAAAAAATACATTTAGCAAATTCAGTCCCTGTAACATCCTCGTTACCAATATCCCGTAATCATTTTTATGTATAAAAATATAAAGAAATGCAAAATATAAAGAATCTACATTAAATCCATGCATTATATAACATAGCATAAAACACAAGAGGGGCACTGACGGGGTGCAAGGTACCTTCACGACACAGCACGGATATTGTAGAAAATAGGCCCTGTTTGGGTTCTAGTTTTAATTACCCATCTGCTCATCTTACAATAGGTTCTGTAGTACACAGATATGACTAAGTTAGCAAATCAGCTCTCTGGTTTAAAGGTTTTACAAGATGGCTGGGAATTGACCTTTTAAGGTCACTCAAGGTCAAAGGCACCTGTCTCATTTGAAAGTCCAAGTATATGGTTTCCTGTTAGTGCTCCATAGTAACAGTACGTCTATAGGCACTCTTTACAAAGTTATAAGCACTCAAAATCCTGTGACCTTGATTTTCACCTTTCAAAGTCACTCAAGGTCAAAGGTAAGCATCTCATTTGAAAATCTATATATGGTTTTCTTTTAGTGCTCCATAGCAACAGTACGTCTATAGGCACTCTTTACAAAGTTATAAGCGCTCAAAATCCTGCGACCTTGATTTTCACCTTTCAAGGTCACTCAAGGACAAAGGTAGTTGTCTCATTTGAAAGTCCATATTTGTTTTCCTCTTAGTGTTCCATAGTAAGGGCACAGCTATTAGCACTTGTTTCAAAGTCCTACGTACTCTATGTCCAAAATTAGGTGACCTTCACCTTCGACCTTGACTTTCCCAATTAAAGCCTCTCTGGGACTCAGGTAGGGTAGTGTCTCCACCAAGTTTGGTGCAAATCTGTGCACAGGTGTGGTCAGGATTCTGTTCACAAACAACCTGACAGCAGGTGCCATTGTTTGCTTTGGTAGTGCATGTTCATGGGTGTCTGGTGCGGAGCTTTTGAATGGAGGTGTGCATCAGCGGGATCAGGTGTGTCAGAATGAGGGGTAAGCTTGAACTGTGTGGGGCAAGCGGTCCCATGAACTGAATTAAGGCAGGCTTAAAGAAGACTACTAATGAATCAAGTTAATATTGGGAGCGAGGCTCGGACATCAAGTGCTTTATTAGGCCAAGCTGTAGAATCCAGTCTATTATCATTACTGCATACTGATTTCCAACTTTACCAATCAGTGCGAGATATGTATGAATTATTATTGTTCTACATCATTCAGGCACAAAGCTACTCCCAGCTCAAGCGGAACAAATTGGATGGGGACGTTTGACGCAGGCACTAAATGTGCTTCGGGCACATTTTAATAGCCTGGGTTTACTGCATGTGAATTAAATTTGCCAGTGACATGAAACATTTATATTTTTTTATTCTGTGGCATAGCATACTGTCAAACACGACGTTTAGTTTTTATATTCATTGCTTTGAGCACATGTTGAATGCTACGCTTGCTTGTGAGACATGACTTTAATGATGCGGTGAAATACTGGAATAGGATATGCCCTATTTCAATTGAGTTAATGGGGCACCGCTAGGAAATATTAAAGAATAGATTTAGAGAGTATATCATGGAGCATTTACTCTACATTTGTAAGTGCTACAGAGAGATTTGTTTTTTACTCGGTTGAAATGAGGTTATAAAACAATATATTTCATAAAGTGGAAGTATATGAGTCTACCTGAATATCCTGTGATGTCCATAGCCTTGAGGTTCCTGCACTTGATAACAGTAAGTGTAAGTCTTCCAGCTGTAGGCAGGTAGCATAGCGAGAACATGATCTCCCCAAGGTCCACGCTTTCCTGTCTCGCACACAAACAGTGGCAGCGTATTAAAAAATCAACCTGTGGGAACACTGAATAAGCAGGAAAACTGAGAGCGGGCTGACTCAGAGAGCAAGCGGCATGACGAATACTAAATTTTTATGGCACGCCTTCACCAATATGTTCCTTCACACAGCAAGCTCGCAGAAAAAAAGGATTTCTGTTCAGTAATAATGACCTAAAATGACACAATTACAAACGTGCACTTTATGAAACTCTTTTCTTGGCTGGTGCCTATCTCAGCCGACAAGGGGCAAAAGTGGGGTACACCTGGAACAGCTTGCCAGACCATCTCACACACACACACACACACACACACACACACACACACACACATACTTACATCCATACCTGGGGGCAATTTAAAACAGACCATGAGCCTAATGTGTGTCTTTGGATTGTAGGAAAAAACCGGACCACCAGAGGAAACCCATGCAAGCGCAGGGAGAACATGCAAACTCCACACAGAAATGCCAACACATCAAGTAAGGCAAGTGCTTGACAACTTTTTCCGCATCCCTCTTTGTGCAAGGAAACATCAAGCTAAAGCATTACTAATTCCCCCCCCTACGAGTGAGCCAGACTTGCTGGTGAGCAAAACCTCTCGTCTCATTTTCATCCCTAAAGCAGCGGCATCTCTACTTTTTTAAAGCATACTGTGTTTGTTTCTTTGTCAGTTTCTTTCAAACTGGGACTCATTTGGCAATTAGATGGCAATAAGTACTGTATAACCATTCAGCGGCTCAAACGTATGTGATTAGGCCCTGGGAAACATTTAAAGCCGTAGCAGTTCTGACTGTGACTGCCGGGTTGACTTTAATAGGCCTGTGACTCACTGCTAAGGTCTGAGTGGTGGGCTGTTTGGACAGATACCACCGTCCTGGCCAATTAGCTCTTATACCTCTCTAAAAAAAGACGCCACCCCAACTGGGCATTAATTATCCTTCAGTACTGCTGAACTTCTCTGACTTTTTGTCACGACACAGCCTTGGCAGGTTAGCCATCATGTCCTCAAAGTTATTCCAAGGTTCGGGCCAGGTCAACAAAGAGACAAAAAACAACAACCCAACAACCCATCTGTGACAGCCTGAGATGTTGAGCTGACTCGAGCTTTTTGGGATGCTAAGCATGCAAGATGAAGAAGAAGGGCTGTTATTTAGTCAAAGTGCCTGAGCCGGTTTCATCCTGTCCACAGCATTAAGACTGGCGGAGACTCTAATCACTTTAAATGAGCCGGTTAAGCCGCTCAGGGATGGGGATGGACAGGGGCCCTGACTCTTCTTCCACTGCGGCTTAATGTCTATCTGCACGTGAAGTTCATTTGCCGAGCTCTAATATGTGTGCAATGATTCTGTTAAAAGTTGCTTGAAGGAAAGCACTAATTCTCAGACTGTCAAGAAAGTAACATTAGGCCAACTTTGCTTTGATCAAAACGGAGTTACTGGATAGTACAGCTGACTAACCTTGATTTAATCACAATAGATTAAGGTAAAAGGTTTGTGTGCTCATGTGCTGTAAGAAGCAGGATCTGCATTAAAAAATATAAATAAATTCAGATTGCCAAGTTGATATCTGCAATTTCACTGTATATAATGACAATCTGGCCATGTGATGGCCTGGCGGGCTATTCAGGGTGTACCCTGCCTTCACACAGAGTCAGTTGAGATGGCCGCCCCGCAACCCTAGTTAGGATTAAGCGGCTTAGAATGAATGAATAATGACAGAGAAGGCATCTTGGATTTTGATATTATGTCACATTTCATTCATTCATTTGCCATTTGGCACTCCAGGAAGGCTGGAGCCCATCTCAGCCGACACCGAGTGAAGGCAGGGTACACCCGGAACAGCTCACCAAACCATCACAGGGCAACGCACACAACCATTCACACTCACGTTCACACCTTGGGGCAATCCGGAACAGCCAATTAGCCTAATGTGCATGTCTTTATACTGTAGGAGGAAACCGGAGTACCTGGAGGAAACCCACGAAAGCACTGGGAGGGCATGCAAACTCCACACAGAAACACCCAAGTGCGGGACTCGAGCCCAGGACTTTCCTGCTGTGAGGCAGACATGCTAACCACTACGCAGACATGCTAACCACTACACTGCCATGCTGCCCCTTATTACCTCTCCACTCATCGCAAACAGCTCGTTAGTCCATCACAGGGTCATCACACCGACAACACCTAGGTGCCTTTTAATACAGCTAGTTAAGCTGGTGTGAATGTCTTCGGACTCACTGATTTCCTGAACCGCTTCATCCTACTAGAGTCGCTGCAAGGATGAAGCCTATCTTAGCCGACACTGAATGGCTCACTCGACCATTGTAGGGCCAAAACACGCACATCCATTCACACCCACACTCACACCTAGGGTTAATTTGAAAGAGCCAGCTAGGCTAACATGCAGGTCTTTGGACTGTGGGAGAAAACCAGGGTACCCAGAGGAAACCTACTCAAGCACGGGGAGAACATACAAACTCCACGCAGAATCGTGCGAGACGCAAACCCAGGACTTCCCTGCTGTGAGGCAGACGTACTAATCTCTACGACCCCCTTTGTCAATTAATTAAACGTATTTGTTCTGGGAAATGTATATTCTGCTTTGAGACGAAACCAAAGTGGAACGATGCAGCCAGGTCTTTAAGGACTTGAGTCACTGTTGCTTATACACATAATGGAAAGTGACAATTGTATTTTTTTTAATGTTGTTTTGTTTGAGAGTGGTGACAGGAAATGCCCTGAATGCAGAGATAAGAGAGGGTCTAAAATGCCAAACACATTATATTTTCCAGCTTGTCAATGAGCTAATGCGTGCTGAAGCGGTCACTGTAATAAACATGAAGCCGTTTCAAAGCTGTCTAATCCCAGCCTTCTGATGACCCGCGCGTATTCTTAGATCTCTTGCATCACCACATCTTCTATAATTGACTGCTTGAAAGTATTTTTTTTTTGTTTTGTTTCTCTGTACGCAAAACACCACAACAATTAGTGCCATCGTGCTTCTCCTAAATCCGTGTATCACTCAGAAACTCATGACGGCTGTGACTTTCCTCCGTTTGTCCTTGACTTCCTCCCATTAAGAAACTAATTGAGTGTAAAACAGCATGTTGTCTTAAAAGTCCGCCAAAGCAATCTCCAAGATAAATGTTAGCATGCGTTGTTTGCAGCGTGTGAATTACTAGCAAGGAAGCTTTCTGTCTCTGATGAGTTTTATTAATTAAATCATGAGTCACTGGTAAAAAAAAAAAAAAATGGTACTGAACTGTACATCTCACTCATTTAGGGTCACGGGGAGGCTGGAGCCTATCTCAGCCGACACTGGGCGAAGCCAGAGTACACCCTGAACAGCTCACCAGACCATTGCAGGGTCACTACTAAGGGCAATTAAACAGCCAATTAGCGTACTGTGCATGTCTTTGGACTATGGGAGGAAACCGGAGTACCCGGAGGAAACCCATGCAAGCATAGGGCGAACATTTATACAGTATGTCAATGTATTTTCTCTGTTTTTTATGTGACACTGTATTACATTGGACATAAGTAGGGAAGAGTTTTTGTTCTTCGTCTGTTTGCGTATCCCAGTTTTTTCTGGTATAAAGGAACATGCATGTGTTTAAAGGTTCTGGTCTAGTTAGTATTCGAAAACCTGTGAAATCATGCTTCTTTTAATAAAAATTTTTAAATTATATATAAATTCAATTTTAACTTTGGACCAAAGTCCACAATTCAGAATAGTTTTTATGTTTGTCCAGCCATTATCTTTAACACTTATTACTTAGGGTCTATCTGATCTATCTGGAACCAATCCCAGCTGACTATAGGCGAGATGTGAGGTGCCAATCAATTGCAAGGCTAACACAGACACAAACAACCATTCACTTTCTCATTCATTTTCACAGCAATGGGCAATTTTAGCAGCCAGTTGACCAAATCCACATGTCTTTGAACTATTGGAGGAAACCAGGGTACCCGGAGGAAACCCAAGCATGTAGCCGTGGGGTTTGAACTTCAAGCTGTGAGGCGACATTGCTATCGGAAACACTTTCATGCTCCCGAGTTAGTAAAGGTGCATAAAGTATACATATTTATTAATACTTACAGTTTATCTATACCTATATATATATAAAGGGCAGAAGGTAGCATAGTATTTAGCACATCCATCTTACAGCAAGAAGGTCCTGGGTTCGATTCCCGAGCGAGGGTGTGTCTGTGTGGAGTTTGCACATTCTCCGCATGTCTGCGTGGGTTTCCTCTGGGTGCCCTCGTTTCCTCCAACAATCCAAAGACATGCACATTAGGCTTACTGGATGTTCCAAATTGCCCCTAGGTGTGAGTACGAGTGTGAGTGTAAATGGTTGTGTGTGTGTGTTTGCCTACAATGGATTGGCAGGATGTTCATGATGTACCCTGCCCTCATCCAGAGTCGGCTGAGATAGGCTCCAGTCTCCACGCCAACCTACTAGGATTAAAGTTCGGCATGTGAATGAATGTAAAAAGTACTAAATTAAGACCTAGTGATGTTCAACGTCACATCGCACTGATGTCACATTGTCAACAACTGAGGGAGTTTTTCCTTGCCACTGTCGCCGCAGGCTTGTTCATTAGGGATGTGTAGGGGGTTGTAGAAAAATTCTTAGATTTCTCCTTAAATTAATTTTACTATGTAAAGCTGCTTTGTGACAATGTCAATTGTAAAAAGCGATATACAAATAAAACTGAATTGAATTGAATTGAATTGATGTACCTTAATTATAATCATCATGGTTCCTGTACTTCCCTTAGATAGTCTGATCTACAGGGTACCCTAATGAATCCAGATGATGAGGAGGAGTCTGACCTGACATTAATTAGGACTATGATCCAGGCTGAGATCTCAAAAAAAAAAAAAAAAAAAAAAAACTGCTGAATGCTGGAGAAAAGAAAGTAGGGTTGTCTCAGCAACGCTGCAGGATAAATACTGGTCACTGACTTTTTTATCTTAACAAAACACATCTATACTGTCGAGTAAGATCAATATGGGGTATTTATGTTTTCGATTAAGGGATCCTGTTTCTAACGTACGCTATGCGGTTTTCTAGGGAACTGCAGTGAAAACGTCCAAATATAATAAAATACTGTATATTGCTTGGAATTGGAATTTGCTAAAACCGCTCCACACATACAAAGTCTCTCCTTATCTGAGGTTACACTAAGTGAACACCAGCATTTCCAAGTGAATTTGCTCAATGGTAATTACTTTCACCGATGACCTTCAGTGATATGAATTTTACTCTTTGTGCTATCGTTTGGATTAGTGAGTATTAAGGTGTGTGCTGAAAGTGCTAATTTGGTTCTTTTTCCAATTTAAATTTAAATATTGCTGATAATATCTCACTCACACATTTGCAGAACTGCTAAATCCTGCTAGGGTCGCGGCGAGGCAGGAGCCCATCTCAACGGACACTGGGCAAAGATGGGGTACACGCTGAACAGCTCACCGGACCATCGCAGCACCAACACACGCAACCATTCACACTCACACTCACATCTAGGGTCAATTTGAAACAGCCAGTTAGCCTAATGTGCATGTTTTTGGACCGTGGGAGGAAACCTGAGTACCTGGAGGAAACCCATGCAAGCACGGGGAGAACATGCAAACCCCACACAGAAACGCCCGAGCCCAACGACTCAAACCCACGACCTTTTTGCTGTGAGACGCACCACTACACCACTGTGCCGCCCTGCTGATAACGTCACTGACGCTAATTATAAACATAATGAAGTGATAAGAAAATCAAAATAGATTTCTTACAGTGGTGGAGTACTGGATGTCCTTCCAGATGGAAGTCTCCCGGGACAGATCAGATACCTCAAACAGGTTTTCTACTTCCACTTCACCGATCATGTCATGGCGGGAGAAGCGGTCAAAGTCAAAGACACTGAGGTGAAGCTTCCTGGCGTGCAGCTCATCATAGGGCACCGGGAACTGGAAGATTTCATCAAAGGTAGGGTTGAGCGTCTTGCGGTGAACACGTGTTTGGAACTTCTTTCGGTCCGGCAACAGGTAAATCTTGACGTAGGGGTCTGAACTGCCACAGAGGTCTTTAGCTGGCAAGTCGAAGGCTTTGAGGACATGGACGAGCAGTGTCTCATTTTCGTAGTCGTAGCGCAGTGAGAAGTTGATCTTACCGCAGGTCTTGGCGCTGCTTTTCTTGGCCGACTCTTCGCTCTCAAGCATACTCTGCTTATAGAGCTCTGGATTGATGCGGCCGATGCTTGTGGGCTGTTCATCCATGTCCACATAGTCATCTCCCAAATCCAGACTTCCAACCTGCATCTGACGGGGCAGGTGACGCTTGAAGGAGCTGTGCCTGAGAATGATTTGAGAAATAAAGTTAGAGTATTTCAACATCCATTCGGCAGCTCACAGGATGAGGAAACAATCATCTCATCACTCACTCATTCATCTGCCTAACTGCTTAATCCTACTAGGGTTGCAGGAAGGATGGAGCTTATCTCAGCTGAAACATTGGGCAAAGGCAGAAAACACTCTAAAGAGCTCGCCAGACTATCGCAGGGCCAACATACACACACATCCCCTCACACTCACAGCTAGGAGCAAGAGAGAGTTATCCTAAGGTGCATGTATTTGAACTGAGGGAGGAAACCGGAGTATCCTGTGGAAACCCACGCAAGCCCGGGGAGAACATGCACACAAAAACGCCCGAAACACCCACAAAAACACTCGAGCCCAGAATCTTCTTGCTGGGAGGTGTACGAGCTAACCGCTACGCTACCATGCTGTCCAGAAACAACTGTTGTTTTTTGATATTACTAATTATGTATGATATGCAATCCTTTATTTAAACTACAACACTTGTTCTTAGCACCGTTGTTGTGTAGTAGTGAAATTAATCTAACCCGACCTCCCCCAGATTACTTTCACAGCAAAACAATTTCATATTCACCATAATGCGATGGTCTTTGCGAACAGCATGTCAAAATGCTAAATAATGACCGAAAAAACAACTTTTTTTGCATTGAACAAAGATTATTGAGCTCACAGATAACTGAATATGGATTAAACACCGTCCAATTAATTAAATAACTGTAAAGAGGGAGTATGGACCAATAAAATGCCAAACTGTTTTCTAATTACTTCCAGATAGAAACAAGTCATGTTTTGGGTTCTCTCGTGGAATGGTTGATAGAAGCCAAAGTGATAGGTGACATTATAAATAATTACATGTATGCCATGGTGCTGTTTCATTCTCGAATCTGATTAGTCAGACAGTGTTAACTACATAATGGAAGCACTGACAGTAGTGCAGGCTACAAAGCTTCTACTACTACATTGTTTGTTATATGAGGGACTTTTAATTGTTGATGCGGTGAAAAGTTCTGTCATGAGATGTTTACTGTATATGCTTATATATGGAGGAGGTCTCCAGTGTCAGGATTTTGTACTCGGACAGCACAAATCTCTACCAAGCCCAGCAATAAATCAAAATTTCACAATGTTAAAGAATCCTTTAAAAAAAATTCCTGGATCCAGAATTTGATCCGGATCATCTCCAAATTCCTTTGGAGTCTTCCTTGTTGAAAGCCCCGCCTCTGGTGAAAATTTCATGAAAATCCACATATAACTTTTTGAAAAATTTTTGATTCTCGGGCTTGGGTGTTGTATGTGGTGGCCCTGCAGTGGTCTGGTTAGCCGTTTAGAGTGTTCTGTACACTGCCTTCGCCCAGAGTTGGCTGAAATAGGTGCTAGCCTCCCTGTGACCCTAGTTAGGATTAAGAGGCTTAGAAATTGAATGAATAAGGTTGTGGTATACGTGGGGTTGAGTCAGTGATTAGTTTCCATGAGCAGCGTGACCTGTTATGTTTTCCTCCTTTTATGTTTAAGGTCTGCAGCTGAAATGATTATTAAGTCAAACCTAAAGGTGGAGTGAACGATTTTGTTAAAAGTTATTGCTAGTGAAATAAGGGAGCATATGAATCAACTGCAACAAGACTAATGTGGGACGGAACAGTGCTTTTCTCCAGTTTAGAGGCTTGTGTCTTCACAGGGACTGGACTTTTTTTTTTTTTTTTCCCTCAGAGTAGATATTTTATTAATAGGTAAAAAAGTAGAATAGAATGTTCTGACCTGGCCTTTACCTTCCAGATTTGTAAAAATTCTTGAATGAAGACTTGAAGTGATCTGAAGTGGTAGTGTTAGCCTGGGTTAAATTGTAAGTGCAGGGTCTTATTGAGTGAAGATGACGAATCTAAACGAGTAAACCTAAATCTAAGCTAAAAGACAGGCAAAGTATCACATAATCAGAAGCAGACCAATATAACTATGCATTGGACAACTTGCAAAAAAAATTTTTTAATCTGGATCAATGCAAGGGTAACTTGCTCGGTAACCTCACAACCAGAATTCTCGGCATGAGAATGCAAAGATTCAATCAAAGTCTGGGTTATTTATGGGGATTGTGCTTATTAGTAACAGTGGCTGTGATTAGGTCTGGAGAACTCGATCAAGGTAGTGGTTTATGTGATTGAGCTTGTGGTTTATGTGATTGAGCTTGTGGTTTGTTGTCTGGAAGAAGTTTGCGATTTTAGGTTTCAACACCCTGTAATATATTCTGACTGTTACAATTTTTTTATTTGCAAGGTTAACACAACAATCATATAGCACAGGTAACGCCACTGATCTATTATCTATACGGCTTTGGATGGTTGGAGGAAATCAGTATTCCTGGAGAAAACCCGAATAAACATGGGTAAACTCACAAACTCTGCACAGATAGGCCCTGGCAGCCATGCCCCCAACATAAATAATTATCTAGATATTAGCTATGCTATATGTTTGTTGGGTTAACCACCCAAATGAAATATTTGGAGCAGTCGGAATACTCAAGAACCTATCCAATTTTATGTACTACCAAATGGGACAGGGTTAACCAGTTAGGAACATGAATATTCACCACACTCATGCACGGATTTTCACCAAACTTGGTGGGGACACTAGCCTACCCAAGTCCCAGAGATGATCTGATTTTAGAATGCCTGGGTCAAAGGTGAAGGTCAGAGCAAGGTCACGTTTTTTGGTGATTAAGTGCTTATAACTTTGAAACGAGTGCTGACAGACAAGTCTACGCTATGGAACGCTAATAGGAACCATATATGTACTTTCAAATGAGATGATTACCTTTGACCTTGAGTGATCCTGAAAGGTCAAACCACAGCTATCTCATAAACCCTTCAAACTGGAGATTTGTTTAGCTAATTTGGTCACGTTCACATACTATAGAACATATTCCAAGACGAGCACATGGGTAATTAAAGCCAGTACCCATACACCCCCCATAGTCAAAGACCCCCACCCACCACCAAAATGGGCTATTCACACGTCTACCTTCAGGCCGGAGGTAAAAATGTGTGAAATGCAGGACCTTCAGGTTACGGAACACTTTCTTCTCTAACGCCATCAGACTCCAACAGATGACAGGAGTATATAATACCTCATTTCGCTGTTTACCTCCTCGCCAATGGCACGTACAATGCTGCACATAAGAACTGATGATGTTGCACACAGTATTTATAATCTTATTGTGCAGTTTATATTTTTTGCACAATTTATTTATTTTAGTTTACAGTTTATTTTCATTGTACAGCCACAGTCTTATGTCGATGTATAGTCTGTAGATATATTTCCATATTTCTTTGTTGTATAGTCTATATTTTTTACTGTATAGTCGATTTTTTAAATATATTTTTAATACTTCTGGCATTCAGTGAGGACAGCAGAGGAAGATTTGCATTGTACAGGGAAACATGTAAGTATGAAAATAAACTCTTTGAACTCTTGAACTTGGTATGGTCTATTTGCAGTGTTATCGATGCTGCATGGCGGTGGTACCTTACACTCTATCAGTGCCACTTTTCACTTAGATACACCCTGAGCGTTGGGATATCAGGGTGATGAAGTGCACTAGAAGGAAAAAAAAGGGTAGATCTGATTTCCTAGGTTGGTGACATATTGCTTTGGTCATTTTCAATACAACTGTCAAGAGTATTTTTTTTTTATTGTATAATGATGTCATTAATATGGCAGAACTGGTTGATGGATAAACACTGTAATTAAATTTCACGTTTCGAATACCATTACATCTAATCTTGCAGGAATGTATCACAGTGTAAACAGACAGCTTGCACTCTAAGCTTTATTCAGTGTGTTTCCTCGTCCTCTCCTGGAAATAATTAGTCTTTACGAAACTGGATTTCATGCATGGAGCAGGAACATAAAAACACCAATCTAAAAATGGACGCGTTTCTCATCTCTGTTCTCCTTCAGAGCATCGCCAACATTTAACTTTACCAGCACACAAAATCTTGAAGTCTTCAGCAAGCAGATTATTACATTCTCTCTGTGTGGATCTGGACTGGAGGGTCTGCTCTGGTAAGTATGCGGAACTAATCAGATTTCGGTGGACTGACTGCTTCAGAGGCCTTGACACTGTGGCGCATGCTATCCAGGGTGAAGTAAACAGTAAGCTGATATGGCCATGCTGATCTAACTCAAAATGAATTGTGTGCAGGCGTGCGAATGTGTTTCAACCACTCTCTGTGCGAACACTTAACTAGAATTTTGCGTAATGTTTCCACGTGTTGTCTTTAATGAGAAGGTAAACAAGGTTGCATGGTGCGTTTTGAAGAAAATTAAATATTTATAGACTGTGGTTTCGTGAGTACCGAGCCGTATCATCTCGAGCCTGCACATCTCGTTGGGATGCTGTAGATTTGTAGGTAACAGCTGCTGTTTTAATCATAAAGCCAGTTCCTGTGCTCATTCCAGGACTCTTACTCACAATCTGCTCATACTAAACATCCTTTCAGCACAAGTAGTACCGTCTGTCTGGACTTATCTACAACTGTATGCTGTAATTTTAAGTTGATAATCACAGAAGAGTATCTGTTTTGAGTCAGATACAAGAGAGAGACAAATTTTGTTTGGCATGGGAGGAGATTCGTCGCATGACACCACCGATTTCCATCTGCTCTGAGTGACTCTCTCTCTCTCTCTCTCTCTCTCTCTCTTTCAATCAGCTAGTTCTGTTTATTGTGCGTATGCAACACTGGAACAATTTGAAAATCATTAGCCTCTCTGACATCTCTGTACTCTCCCAGTATCCACAGTAAGCAGGTTAAATAAATAGAAATTGTATATGGATGACCACGGAACTGCTTGTGTTGACTTTTTCGACTGGATCTGAGGTTCCATGTGCTGGCGAGAAAGTGGCTTATACAAGAATCCCAGTGAGAGCAAAACACCAACCCAATGACCCAAGGGCATTACTGTATAATCTCAATATACACCATTACTCTGATACTGTGATTACCTTTGGAAAATTATATAAGGACAATAGATTAAAGGGTTCATTAAATTGTCCTCTACGCACTGCTAAAACATGATACACGAGAAATTTTATGAAAAGTCACAACAAAGGAGAATGACGTTTAAGTAAAGCAAATTTGTATTAAGGGGGCATCCTAGTATAGTGGTTTGCATGTGCGTGTCACAGCAAGAAGGTCCTGGGTTCAAATCCCAGGCTCCTGATGCAGAATGCAAAGACATTTCTATATGCTTTTTTTTTTCTTTTTTTATTGAGCGAGCAGTCAGATATGATTATATGGTCACTCCCTCATTCATTTTCCAAACCGCTTACTTCTATTATGATCGTGAGGAGGGTGGAGCCTATCTCAGCTGACACTGGGCGAAGGTGGGGTACACCCTGAACAGCTCGCCAAACCATCGAAGGGCTCACAACTATTCACATCGCACCCTAATGCACATGTACGTGTCCTTGGACTGTGGGAGGAAACCGGAGAACCCAGATGAAACCCATGCAAGTACAGGAAGAACATGCAAACTTCACACAGAAACAACCAAGCCCGGGACGCGAACCCGGGACCGTCTTGCTGTGAGGCGGACGTGTTATCCACTATGCCTCCATGCCGTCACTATATAATTAACAAAGGATATATTATGGATACTGGTTATTTTCATGTATAAGTATGTAAAATGTATGCTACCTGGTGGACGAGGCTGGTTCTGTGGTCTGTCTCTGCATGCGCTGTGTGCGTCGCAGGAAATGCTCCTTCATGGAGAGCTGCACTTCTGCTGGAATATCAGGTGATGTGTGGCTGATTTTCACAGCTGCCTCCAGGAAACCCATTGGTGTCAACGACTCCTTGACTTTCTCCATGGCCATGCCGACCAGGGGTTGCTGGGGACTGGGTACACGCGACAGCGGCTGAAGGGACGGGTAGCTGTCCGTGGTTAGGGCGACAGAACTGGAGGACGGCAGGGCCTTATTGCGCCAAGGTATCCAGCACAGTTTCCAGGAAGCTAACGCCACCAGTAGCAGCAAGGCCAAACTGCACGCCACTAGCACGCCGACGGGGATGCCAACAGTGACGTCTGTAGTCATGAGGAGGGAAGCCAAGAAAAGGTAGTGCCACAACATGGGGAAACAGATGGCAGAGACAGAAAGAGAGACAGAAACATGCATGTTAGGGCACAGGGGTATAATATTCCCTCTGCTATAGACACATCGTACATGCACAAATCATCAGTGATGTTGACACTGACAGTGACTTTACAGACAGCAAAGGAAATCTGTAGTCCTCAGTTGGCAAAACAAAGGCAATTGAAAAGTGATGATCATAACACACCCACACAAATACAGCGCAGTGTAATTAATCACTCATACGGAATAGCTATAGGCCTGTAGTCTACTTCCAAAGAAACAATGGCAGTGGCAGATACTGCAATGCTGCCATCTGTGAAATGCCCATGAGTGGGTGTGGGAGGAAACAAGTGCATATTTTCTCCTATATAGAAAAGGCTTGGAAATGAGCTAGAACGCCTTAATGCTGGAGACACGAATGAGAATGCTGACAGGCACTATGCAAACATTGATTTAAAATGAAAAGGCGGAAGAGAAGTGGCAACAGAATTGTCATTCTGCATGCCACTGGGAGCTGTAGCATTGTGCGTGTTTGTGTGTGTGTGTGTGTGTGTGTGTGTGTATGTGTCAGGAATATATACAGGGTGACCCAATAAACCCACCTATGTTTAAAATAGAAAATGCAAAACGACCGGTTAAAGATAATCAAATTATTATTTGCACATCTACAATACAGTTTTTATACATTTATTTATTTATTTGCTGAACCACTTATTCCTTTTAAGGTTGCAGGGAAGCTGAGCCTATCTCAGCCGACATGGCTAAATGAACGGCTCGCCAGACCATCGCAGGGTTAACACACAATTATTCACACTTGGGGCAACTTGGAACAGCCAATTAGCCTAATTTGCATATCTTTTGGACTGTAGGAGGAAACCGGAGTACCCAGAGAAAACCCACATCAGCACGAGAAGAACATGCAAACTCCATAGCCTGGGACTCAAACCCAGGACCTTCTTGCTGTGAGGCGGACATGCTAACCACTCCACCACTGTGCCGCCAGTCCCAGTCTATATACGCTTGGAGGGGATTTCTGTAGGCTGCCATGGCTCGATGGCTCATGTCAGGTGGAACAGCGGCGATCTTCTGCTGAACGGCAACCTTAAGGGCTTCAAGAGTTTGGGGTCAATGAGTATTCACTCGTGATTTAAGGTAGCGCCACAGAAAAACAATCACAAGGGATAAGGTCAGGGGAATAGCCCGGATACCTAACATTGCCACGCAATGAGATCACCCAATCCGGAAACATTTCCCTCACCACTTCCAATGATCTTCGAGCAGTGTGTGTGCTGTAGCTCCATCTTACTGAAACAACACATCAAGCTATTCAAGCTTAAGGTGTACAAATGTGGTTGGGATACCAACAGACCTAATATGCGCTTCTTTTAAATGCATTTTTTTGTCATTTTTCACTGAAATCGACCATATTGGAGCAATACGACGGCATTCTGCTTTCATCCATGGTAGCGTTCATGCCCGCGCACAAGCGTATTCACACCCACATATCAACTATAATATATAAAATATCAGCAAAAATGCTAAAATGCGGGTGGCTAGTGGTTAGCACGTCTACCTCACAGCAAGAAGACCTGGGTTCGATTCCTGGGCTCGGGTTTTTTTTGTATGGAGTTTGCATGTTCTCCCTGTGCTTGTGTGGGTTTCCTCTGGGTATTCCGGTTTCCTCCCACAGTCCAAAAAACATGTACACTTGGCTAAATGGCTGTTCCAAATCACCCTAGGTGTGAGAGTAATTAATTTAGAATGGTTGTGCCTGCAATGGCCTGACGAGCTGTCCAGTGTGTACCCCGCCCTCGCCCAGAGTCAGCTGAGATGGGCCCCAGCCTCCCCGTTACCCCGATTAGGATGAAGCGGCTTAGAAAATGAATGAATGAATGAATGAATGAATGAATGAATGAACGAAATGCTAAAATGTGGTCTTACTTGATATGTGTTGAGGTGCATTGGACCCTGACATGCACATATTAACGAGACTCTTCTGTGTATATATATATATATATATTATAAATTATAAGACAGGAAAATATTTTTTCTCCCCAAGATGTGCAGGTGGAGTAAAAAAGAAGCTGAGGTCCTTTTTTGCCCACTGGTTTATTAGTTATTAGTTTGATTTATCTGCAGAAATGCACACGGAGGGATCCCTGAGCTTGTCAAATGAGTAGGCAAATGAAACTCCAGACACCCATGTATGTCTGCAGCCAATTTGAGAATTTTCAAGCTTTACACTTTGTGTGTGTGTGTGTGTGTGTGTGTGTGTGTGCGTGTGTGTCAGAGCCTCATTGGGTTTTCACAAAGCCTTTTGTTGAACAGTGACATAGGCTCATTTTTAATGAATCAAATGATTTCTAGCAACTCAAATGACCCGCTTTATTGACATGAGTACAGCAGAGTGAATAAAACTGCATATCAAAGTTTCCTCTTTGCATCTGAAATGTAACCCAGATAAATTTTCTCTCACTAATTTGCTGAACCAGTTAATCTTAACACTGTGTATCCCAGCCAACTCTGGGTGAAGGCAGGGTACATCCTGAACAGCTTGCCAGACCATTGCAAGGCCAACACACACACATATCACTATTCACGTTCACATTCACACCTAGGGGCAACTTGGAACAACCGATTAGCCTAATGTGCATGTCTTTGGACTGTAGGAGGAAACCAGAGTACCCGGAGGAAACACACAAAAGCACATGGAGAACACGCAAACGCCACACAGAAACGCCTGATCTGAGCCCGGGACGCGAACCCAGGACCTTCTTGCTGTGAGGCGGATGCGCCAGTGTGGGGCCCCACATGAGTACAGCAGAGGGAATAAAACTGCATATCAAGATTTCCTCTTCGCATTTGAAATGTAACCCGAATAGATTTTCTCTATGATATCAATATCTAAATGAGTATCATGTACAGAAAGCCTGTTAAGCGAACACAGAGGAAAGTCTCGGATAAAATGATGAAATGCGATGTCGTTTTATTCCTGTCATTCTTGTAACGACACCACCCAGCTCGAGAGGTTTTCTTTACTTAATGTCCACTCTGTGGGGTTCACAGATAAGGCTGGATGGAGGAGAGATCTTTAAAGCCAGTGGATTTATTCTTCCAGTAGATTTGAGATGTCATCCCCTCTGTTGCTTCGCCTTGTAATCTGAAATTGCAGTACAAAGTCTGCCTGCCTGTCTGGCAACCCCTCCCCCCTCCCCCCCAGCTGCTGACAGCACAGCTGCGGACTTTTGACCAGCTTAGCATTCAGTGCTTACTATGAGCGCTTAGTTAATACTGCGCTTTGTAACGTGAAAGCAACATTTCTTCCAGAAAACAAACAAACAAAAAAAATTGATTCATGTTATTTTTAGATTCATGGGTGCCGTGACTTTTTATCGAAGCAGGAACGGCTCCTGTCAATAAACTAGACGGGGTTAAGTCTTTCAAAGGTTAAAAGAAAAATCAATATAAGTTTTTAGGGGGGGAATGGCATCTCATCTACTGGGAAGAGACCTCGGGGCCGGCCCAGAACACGCTGGAGGGACTACGTCTCTCGGCTGGGCTGGGAACGCTTTGGCGTCCCCCCGGTAGGGGCTGGGGAGAGGGATGTCTGGACCTCCCTGCTTAGGCTGCTGCTTTCAAGAGGATTTTGGATGATATTTTTTTTTTTTTTTTAAGATTGACTATACAAGCACCACTGACAGTCATACAAAAATAAATAAATAAATAAAACCACAGATATAAAGCAAGGGCTAACTGTCACAAGCATGGGGCTGTAGGTTCATGCAACCAAGTGGACACCTTATTTTTTTGACAATGTTTAAATGGTGCCATGATTTACACATTATTCTTAATTACTTAATCCTACTTGGGTTGCAGGGAGCCTGGAGCCTATGTCAAGTGACTCTGGGTGAAGGTGGGGAACAGCTCGCCAGATCATCACAGTGCCAACACACTCAAACAACCATTTACACTCACACAGACAAATAGCCTAATGTGCATGTCTTTGGACTGTGGAAGGAAACCAGAGTACCCAGAGGAAACCCACATAAGCATTGGGAGAACATGCAAACTCCACACAGAAACATCCGAGCCTGGGACTCAAACCCAGGACCTTCTTGCTGTGAGGTGGATGTGCTAACCACTACACCACTGTGCTGTTCATTGCTAATAACATTAAAACATATTGTACACATTTTGAATTTGTTAAATTTAATTTAAATCCATATTTGGGTCTAAATTAAGTTTACTGGCAGTCAAACCTCATGTCAGTAAAGGAGCTGTGTCATGCTAACCACTCCACCACTGTGCCGCCAGTCACAGTCTATACAGGCTTGGAGGGGATTATAATATTTGTTGCCCCCCCCAACCCGAAACGACCATGATACCGCCCCTTTAAATTTACTGTAGAGATTTACATCGAAACACCAGAGGGGATAATGTAGACAAGTGGAGCATGACATTGCATGTCCTTGTCTTAATAGCCAATCTAATCAGTTTTCACGCTTCATCACTACCGCAAATAGCGTGCGTCTCCTGGAATAATAATAATGACTGTATTAATTATACTTCTTAACATTCGTATTAGTAGTAGGTAGCACGTCCACCTCACTGCAAGAAGGCCCTGGGTTCGAGTCCCGGGCTCAGCGAGGGTGTTTCTGTATGAAGTTTGCATGTTCTACCGATACTTGCATGCATTTCATCTGGGTAGTCCAGTTTCCTCCCACAGTCCAAATATATGCACATTAGGCTGATTGGCTTTTCCAAATTGCCCTTAGGTGTGAGTGTGAATGGTTGTGTATGTGTTGCCCTTGATGGTCTGATGAGCTGTTCAGGGTGTAACCCGCCTTCGCCCAGTGTCGGCTGAGATAGTCTCCAGACTCCCAGAGAGACTAGTAGGAGTAAGCGGTTTGGCACATTAATAAAATTAATAACAAGCCTTCACATTAGGATAGCATGGCTGTGGGCAGTGTTTGGAGTTTTTCCTGAGTCCATATGAGTTTCCACTGGGTTACCCTGGGTTTACACTGGGACATGATTTATGAGCACGCTTGGAGCACGATTGGGGTATAAAAAGGAGGCAGGGCGCATCCAAGAGATGAAACCTGAAGGTTTAAAGGAAGGAATTGAAGGAATCGTGTTGCCAAGGTCATCAAGGCCCTCTTCGATGGCGCATCTTGGTCTGTTAAGGTCCGTTGAGGTCTGTTAAGCTCTACTGCGCTGTACCACGCTTCCCACGTTCTATCACGATTGGAGTCAAATCGTAATACATCGTAATAATTGTGGCAAAATCTGTGACTGTTGAAAATTATTAAGTGATTTCTGCGGTATAGTATGATTTGACTCCAATCATGATAGCGCGTGGGAAGCGCGGTAGAGCGCAGTAGAGTGCAGTAGAGCTTAGCTGCGCGATCCTCACGAATCCACCAAGTTTCCTTAAGATCATCACGATTCGAGCCCACGACCCCCCATGCTCATCACAATTCTCTCAAATCATGGAAATCGCAGACATGGCACCCCAAGTGTAAACTCAGGGTTACCAGGTTTCCTCCCACCTTTGGTGGATAGCTCATAATTAGCCTCTGCATATACCGACTCATTTTCCGAGCATATGGAACACATATATAACAGAAAAATTTTTAGTAAGTGCTTAATTTAAATATATTCACAACAGTCAGAAGTGCTAATAAGGAGGAAAAATAAATTAAAAGAAGAAAATAAATGTGCCAATAAAGGAACAACTACAGTGCTCATGAAAGTTTAAATAAGTAATAAACTATGACGTGGGGTGTTGATTTTCTAGACGTGCGTACAGAACTGATAACGCTGTTATAATCTGAGAATTTAACAGGTTTCAGTAATGTAGCAGTGCTGTACAGAGAAACCTTAAAATCCGCCGTTTGTCACAGAGCTCCCACTTGGAAGTGTCTGGTAGTCAAACCAGTTTCTCAGGGAATAAGCACAAAACATGCCGATTCTGTATCTGATAGCCTTAAACAGCTGCGTATCTGGTCAGAGGAAATCTGCCTCTTCCTAATTTTCAATAGATTGGCAAGATGTGCATGACTGCATCATGGAAAGACAGCTTTTCAGCAACGCAAAGTCGTACACACCATTTATCCCAGCCATTATGGAAATGGTTGCTGTCAATTTTGCATGTTTAATTGCTTGGCAGCCAGTTACAACCTAACATTAAGGCAAGTTTTGTTTTGCTTTAATACATTACATGTTAAACCTTACAGTGTTGAAGGAATGAATGCAATAATTGCACCTCAGTTCATTTGCCTTCGCAATTGAATTTCACAATCTATTAATAACAATTTGAACGTTAACGGAAAGAGAACCATCTGGCATTTTAATTTCTAATAATGTGATTATAGAAATGATATTAGCTGGGTGTAATCATTTTGTCATGTTGGTCTAAATGTTATAAGTGAGTGGATAATGAGGTGTTTTGTAAATTTAATACAGTTACACTATATTCTCTAGTGGCCATTACTCGTCAGTGTTGCATTATCTATGCACGTGATGAGCAGAAATTATGAAAGGAATTAAACACAATTAGACCTTATTATTATTATAGGAAGTTACTTTTACCACAACGATGATTTTCATATAAAAGGATGTCCCGATATGTTTTGTTCTTTTTATACCACAGCAAATATGCTAAAGTAAAATTCATCTTATGAAGTTATAGCAATAACTTAAGCCAATGCAAGCAGTTGAGCCAATGCAACTTGATTTTGGATGGCTTGTTGGTCCTTCCTTCTGGTGTCTGTTTGCTGCTTGGCTGCTAAGCATCATGATGCTGATTGGCTGTTATGCGTCTCAGTGCTCATTGGCTGCTATGCATCTTAACGCTGATTGGCTGTTATGGCTCATGGTGTTGATTGGCCGCTAAGCATCATCATGCTGATTGGTTGTTGTGTATCTCAATGCTGACTGGTTGTTATTCATCTCAGTGCTGATTGGGTGATATGCATCACAATTCTGACTGGCTGTTATGATGCTGACTGGTTGTTAGGCATCACGGTGCTGATTGGCTTTCAGTCATCACGATGCTATTTGGCTGTTATGTATCACAATGCAGAATGGCTGTAATGCATCACAGTGCTGATTGGCTGTTAGGCAGCATGATGCAGATTGGCTGTTAGGCATCACAATGCTGATTGGCTGTTAGGCATCACTATGCTGATTGGCTGCTCACTCCTTTATTATTATTATTATTTTAATTTTTCTGCGAAAACAACACTCAAACGAAAACAACTTAAAATAAAAATTTCAAGAGTATTTTTGGCAATGCTTCTACAGGCTTAAACTTTTAAAACATCGACAGGATAATGAAATAATTATGAACAGAAAAGAAACACGGCCCACAAAAATCTCACGGGGAGTGCCGCTTTTTGGCAGACTCTAAATCTGGATATTAGAAGCAGCTATAAACAGCTGTCTGTCACAAGCTTCTCTTGTGTTTTTTTTTTTTTTTCCCTCAAAGACGGAAAACATGTTACATAAGTCTCGGTGTGTAAGTTGCTACTCAAAATCCGAATGATTCAGTTCATTAATATTAACCGTGACACTGGATCTACAGCCTGAGCTGCTGATATGAAAACCTTACAGTAAGTAATTTATAAGTACTGCAGTAAAACATTTTTAAGCTTATTTCTAATAGTTTTAGCAATAAGTCACAGTACACACGTCTTCCAGGGAGCTCGATAGTATTCATGAGTAAACTAAGGAAGGCCAAAGAGGACATGTAGCATACAAGAATCCAAGCCACTTCCTGCAGCAGTGACCTTCTACTGTATGTACAGTATATCAATCAGACACTTGCATGAGATTCTTCACTTGTCATTTACTGCTGAAGTGTAAGATCCATCAAAAGGCACAGCAGTGGATGCGAGTGAACCATGGTTTAATCTTCCACCCCAGGAGACACGGCTAATGAACCACAAAGCTGCAGGAGCGAGCCCAGTGGGGCTGATCATCCCATCCCAACGATTTGCACTCCATTAATCAGCCACTTGTCCTTAGATTGCATGTTACCTATAAATAACTTATCCTAAGTACAAATATCAGTACGTAACCAAAATACTAATGCATTATTTATAATGAATAGAATAGTGTGTTTTGATTGATAAGAGATATCAATAAACCAGTAAAAATACAGATACAGGAACAAATAGGAAGTGCATTAGATTACTGTGGGATGCGATTAGAACGTTTATTTAGTCATCTTTAGTATGTGCATGGCCAGGATTGCGGGGTAAATTAGACTACTTGTTCACATTGTAGGAAAAAGCGCTAAATATCTTCATTAAATTAAATATTATACTGCAAGCAGGCACAACAACAGTGACAGGGTGAGGAAACCGTGGTGCAGCGGAGTGAGAATTTAAAGGCCATACTGATGGTGCTGAGGAATTGCATCGCATTGTTGGATCTCAACATCGTGTTCAGCATTTCAGTGCATGCCCATGTTATTTCAGGACACGTTTATCTGATATGTTTCATTGTAAGGCATATGCAGCTGTACCAGGCACTAATCATGTACCATAGGGGAGCATGAGATCACGATATCACCTAATATAGCTGAGACACTGCGCCCTATAAATAATTAAATAAACCCAGACCTCATTAAGTCACTCTATGATAATAATATATATTAATCACTTTTCGTCCAGTGGCAGACTGCAGTATGAGGGATGTCTCAACCTGCTTCTTTGCAGCCATTATAGACAAATTATGATGTGTATTCTACAAGAAACTGAAAAGGATAGCTACCCGGTGTCTTCTTATTGTTCACAAACCTCAAACTCGGACAAAAATGTCCCACAATTTATATACAAAAAAAAAAATTAAAAACAATTTCAAAACAATACTACTACTACTACTAATGTATTTGAATGCTATAAATTAATAAATCCTATATTAAACATACATAGGAATAGTGCAAGCAGATTGGTTTGCTATCTCTGGATCCTTAAAAATTATTAAAAAGGTGAGGTCATGTCATGAATAGTCCCCGAGATGGAAAATTAAACGTAAAAGCTTTTGGGGGAAAAAAATAAAAAACTAAAATCATGATTCATTCATTTAGCCAATATTTTAATCAAAGCAGCCTTGAGGCATTAATGCTCCCTTTATGTACAAAAATAAACACATGCATTTTTTCAACAACGTAATCCTTATTTCTTACGTTATCACCACCATACGTCGTTTAGCTTGGCGTATTAAGCAACACATCCACTAGAGGGCAGCTAAGAGTCTAATAGAATTTCCGACCAACAAGCTTTGTGGGGATGCTGGTATAGAGGTTAGCACTAATGGATCACAACATAAAAAACCTGGGTTCAAGTCCTGTGGCTGGCGAGGGCTTTTCTCTGTGGAGTGTGCTTGTATGAGTTTCCTTCAGGTACTCTGGTGTCCTCCAACAGTCCAAAGACATGTGCATTAGTCTAATTGGCTCGTCCAAATTACCCTTTCCAAGAGAATAGATTCTGCATGGGGCTTGCAACCCCCTCAAGCAAATACTTACATTGCAACAGAAACCACACAAGTGGCTCAAAGCATCATGGGTGTGCAATGGGTGATAAATGAGCCTTTGCAAATATTAGAAGACAATATACAAGGGTTAAGCTTCAGTGCCTAAACATGTCAGACCTGGAGCAGTGTTGTTAAGTCAACACCCAGCTTCATTCTCTTTCTATTAGAGTTGCAGGAGCCTATCTCAGCCGACTATGGGCGAAGGCACGGTACACCCCGAATAGTATGCAAGTCAACTGCACGCTAACTCTTACACGTACACCTAGGGGCAATGTGGAACAGCCAATCAGCCTAATGTTCAGGTTTTTGGACTGTGGGAGGAAACTGGAGTACCCAGAGGAAACCCACGCAAGCACAGGAAGAACAATGCTAACATCAAGCCAGGGACTCGAACCCAGGACCTTCTTGCTGTGAGGTGGACGTGCTAACCACTACACCATGCCACCCTGCCGCCCCTATTAAAAATGCCTTCGGTATTTAAATAGTTAATTTAAAATATGTTTTATGTATTCTAGCCACAAAATTTGTGATGCTATGTCTTAAATAATTATTTTTAATCATGTCTGGGGGGGGGAAAAAAATATTTTTATGCCTTTAATAAGCAAAATGACATAAATAGTTCAGAAACATCTTTGTTGCAGTGATTGACAGCAAGTGATTTTCACCAGCTAAATTGCCTGGATGTAATTAATGCTTTTTGCGCCGGCTGGTCAACACCGCTAAGATGCCTTGCTTGTATTCGGAAAAATCTCGAGCTCCAATTAATATCTGTTCCTTACAGCTTGAGACAGCTGATGAAACATGAGAGCAGTTAATTTCCTTTGCTTCCCACTGAAGGCAGAGAGTTCACCCAGGTTGTTCTTGGAGGTGGGGCATAGGAGCCATTTCCAAGGGCCCACCGATTCAATTAAGCTTTGTTTGAAAGACAAGCCCGAAAGCACACCATGGTCCTGGGGTCGTTTCGTTTCAAGTATCTTAGAATGTAACCTGGTTTCCATGGAAACAGGGCCATTAGACACCAAGTGCTCCCTGGTCACCTGCTTACATGTGAATTGGCTTATCTTTAATAAGCAAAGAAAGACTCACAAGGGGAGCACATAGTAGATAACATATGTAATTAGCCCAACTAAACATTAATCAAGTGGTTTACTATGAGGTGTACTTACACAACTGTGCAGAAGTGTGGGTTGAAATTCTGTAACGTAAAGACGGACTCAAAAATGTTTTTCATAAATTATATGAAAACTGCAGAGGCACTCACAGACTACGGTACATCCACCATGCAGCTTGGAAACATAGTAAACAGGCACTAAATTGGTGCTGGTTTTAAAATTACCCGTGGACTCCTCCTATTATATGTTCTATAATACATGGCCATGACTAAATTACAAAAAAAAAACTTTCTCACTTGAAGCTTTTACAAAATTGCAGAAATTTGACCTTTCAAGGTCACTGAAGGTCAAATGTTATTGTCTTATTTGAAAGTCCATATATGGTTTCATGTTAGTGTGCCATAGTAATGGCATGCCTCTCAGCACTCATTTTAGTTATAGGTGCTCTTTTGGCAAAACCTTCTGACCTTGCTTTGACGTTATCCTTTGACCTTGACAGTCCAAAATCAAATCATCTCTGGGACACAGGAAGGGTATGTTCCTACCAAGTTTGGTGAAAGTCCATCTATGGGTGTGGTCAAGATTTTCTTCTGAGACATCCTATAAACCCTTAATCATACAACTTTACCATTAGATTAGGGTCAAGACTTGATTTGGCCATTACATCATCATCATCTTCTTCTTCCGCTTCTTCCAGGGTCGGGTCGCGGGGGCAGCAGCCTAAGCAGTGAGGTCCAGACGTCCAGACGTCCCTCTCCCCAGCCACTTCCTCCAGCTCTTCGGCATTCTAATCAGATGCCCAAGCCTCCTCAACTGGCTCCTCTCAACGCGAAGGAGCAGCAGTTCTACTCCGAGCTCCTCCCGGATGACAGAACTTCTCACCTTATCTCTAAGGGAGAGACCTGCCACCCTGCAAAGGAAGCTCATTTCAGCCGCTTGTATTC
>JAQMYF010000022.1:29919975-29931870 GCA_030014195.1 Neosilurus mollespiculum | reverse complement strand
ATATAGGTGGCATGGTGACGCCGTTGTTAGCATTTTCGCCTCACAGCAAGAAGGTCCTGGGTTCGATTCCCAGGCTCATGCGTTTCTGTGTGGAGCTTGCATGTTCTAGCCGTGCTTGTGTGGGTTTCCTCCGGGTACTCCGGTTTCCTCTCACAGACCAAAAACATGCAGAGTAGGCTAATTGGCTGTTTTAAATTGCCCCTAGGTGTGAGTGTGAATTGGTGTGTGTTGACCCTGCAATGGCCTGGCAAGCTGTCCAGGGTATACCTGCCCAGAGTTGGCTGAAATGGGCGCCAGCCTCCCTGCAATCCTATAAGGAAATGAATGTCTGAATAATAATAATAATACTAATGATAATAATAATAATAATAATAATAATAATCTCGAAATATGTATTTTTTTTTATCTAAAACTACAACGTGCCACTAAATAACCAACCCAGAGTCCCGTTATGCTTCACAGTAACCAAAGTAAGTGTTAATGAGCCATCTGACACCCAAATATCCCCGTTGGGGTCGGTAACAGCCACTAATTAGAGCTACAGTGTTATACACACTGGTAGATATCGATGTTTTTTTTCCTCAGGCCATGGAGAGAAAAATATTTGCTGGGAGTCATTAGTGATAGAATATCTATCAATAACAGACATCTCTTACATGAGGATGTAATTCTAATATTTGAATTTTCTATTTTATTTCAGGTCACATGCTACACGCCTGTATAAGGGTAAATACGGATTATTGAAAGGTTTTCCCTGAGCTGCTGAGTCAATACTCATGTCATGTGGAAATACCATGGTGCTTTGTCTTAACAGGTCATTAAATCTAGCGAGATGATTCAACCTAATTTTCCCTGTCAGTTCTCCTCGTCTTGCCAGATTACTGACATCCACAACCCCGCACATAAAGAAAACAATGAAGGATCATTGAATAAGATACATCGCAGTTCAGTTTCCAAACGGGATTGTAATCCATTGACTGCAGATTGGAGCCCCAGATGTCCTTCATTCTTTGTGGTGGCAGCACGCATTGGCGTGTCTGTCAAGAATCCAAGATCTGTTGCACAATTTTGCCGTCTCATTGAAATGCATGTTAACAGTGAAGGAGACACAGAATGTAGCAAAAGGAACTTGACCAAGATGACGGTGGCCACACAGCAGTAATGAACGGAACACAGCAAATAAAAATGCTAGACATGAGTAGAGATCAATGAGACACTGCGGTGACACAATGGCTATTTTTAATAAGCTGTGCCTATAAATTAATATATTGTACCTTGAGTCAAGTGTGACCTTATTTGCGGCCACAACGTATTTAACAATGCATTTAATTTCATTTCGTTTTCAAAGCCACTTAATCCTAACTAGGGTAGCAGGAAGGCTGGCGCCCATCTCAGCCGACTCTGGGCGCGGGCAGGGTACACCCTGAACAGCTCGCCAGGCCACTGGAGGACCAACACACATACAACCATTCATACTTACTCTCACACCTAGGGGCAATTTGGAACCACCAATCAGCCTACTGTGCATGTTTTTGGAATGGAGGAGGAAACCAGAGTACCTGGAGGAAACCCACGCAAGCATGGAGACAATATGCAAACTCCACACAGAAGCGCCCCGAGCCTGGGAATCAAACCCGGAACCTTCTTGCTGTGAGGCGAACATACTAACCACTGTGCCACCAGGCCGCCCCGTATTTAACATAGAGAAATCAACCATTTTGAGGGCACATACCTCCGCCAAGCCCTGGAATCCCCTATATGAACCAAAAAGTCAAAAAATCGTCTGATCTCACAACACTGAAGAATCCTTTAAAAAAAATCAGATCCAGATCCTAGAAAATCCTAGATTTTCCAAAATCTAATATCAGAGTCTTCCTTGTCCTAAGCCCGCACCTCTGGTAGAAATGTCATGAAAATCTGCACAGAAATCTTTGCGTGTTAGACCAATCATACCTACAAGCTTCTTGTTGTTTGATGCTCAGCAGCATCATTTCTCGGTTCTTGGTTACGGCTGTACAATTCACGGCCTCAAAATATTATATCCTGGCCTCTGTATCAATTCAGGTTAATATCTTATTAAAAAATGACTACCATGCCATCCCAGTGGCGCCTTGGAATTATAACTTGGCCTAGACTGTAAAAACCAAACACGCTCTACATTTCAGCAGTTTTATCAGCTGGCGCTCATATCTCTGAATTATACATCACCTGAGTGTCCCTTTACAGCACAAATGGATGGGTAGGCCAGAACCGCTTGCTTTGGTACCAAGAACAATGTAGATAAAGAGATGTGCACGACTGAGTTATGGTTAGCACGGTACTATTATAATAAATATTTAAATTATGCCAGATGACGTGTAAGCTGGGTAGCCCATTAGGTCAATAAAAAACAAACAAACAAATAAATAAATAAATGAAGTGTAGTGGGCTAGAAAGAAATTAGCCCCGCCTCACTATCCTCTAATATTATATATCCACTGTAAACTGTTTGTAAACAATTTTAATGACAGCATTTCGATTTCTTTGAAAGAAAACAGCTTTGCATACGAGGTACTCTGATCAAATATACTGAAGCTCATCTGCTGATTTGTGTTATTCTGGAAAAAAGAAATTCAAGCATATTTGAATTACTTCTAGCCAAATTCTGCTCTGGATGTCTGCATCCAAATCTGCGCATTCATGTTTATCCCTTCTTTCAAATATTTAAACCCTTAATATGGATGCTATAAAGGATTCCTTAATAGGGTGTATTGAAGAAAATTTGTTGACGGAAACAGCACTTGAACATCCACACACTCCAATGAAGATGGGGAGTAAACACAGGCTTTATTAAGCAATAAAACCCTGGGTAACTCGTTAGCATGTTAACCAAGTTTAGATTTACTGTAATAAACACACTACAGGGATGTGATTCTGTCTAAAATGAATGCAGGCTTGCTTTTCACCTTTCCTGTGGCTTGTTTCACATTCATAATGTAGAAAGGTCATGCTTATTATGTATAAACCATCAGGAACACAGCCCCTTCCTGAACTAATTACACTGTCCTTTCATGATAGGCTCATTTAATTAACTTTAGTTGACGGAGCAGAGTTATAATGTATTATTAAGAGGTGCACTTTTTAAAATTAAGCCACCGATTGTTTTATTAATCAAGTGACAATTGATTGAAAGGTCCCAACTGGAACGAAATGGATAATTAATAGTAATTTTGTTCAGTGAACTGAAAATACAGTCGAATTTTGCAGACATGATTGACCATTTGAGACTTTTTAACCAACCATATTGACATCATTTCATTTCAACTTTACAATTATGCTGTTAAAAAGCCCAATTTTTCCATTATGGTGTCGGTTTCATGTGACAGGACCCTTCTTCTACTCGCTCTTATCCTCAATTTGTCTGGAAAGTCATTACGTCCTAATTTGAGACCGATACAAGAACCACTTTAGGTTTTCATTTCCTGCTGTGCTTTTGATTTTGCACTAAGTCTGTGGGTTTGACAGAACCCTGTGGTGTTTATTGATCCGTGTCCATCACTGCGTGTAAAGTCCATCACAGGGCTTTCTTTCAACACAAGGTGTTACATGTTACCAAGAACACAAGCACATTCGCTTCTCACGCATCCGAATGCACCAAATTTTTAAGGCATGATGCACAAAAGGGATGTTGAGACTACGGACACAGTAGCAACTTTAAAGCGTCTTTATGTGATCAGATCACTGGTGCACGGAAAGCACTAAAGAAAACCTTTTCCCCCTCTCTTCCAGACTGGACGCAGTCATGTTGACTGGATATTTTCTTTATGGGAGAAAGTGAACTAGTCTTGATTTGTTCTCTGAAGGACTACACAGAGTCCATTCCTTCGCTAAAGCCAATCTGCAGAATAAACAGTATGGTGCATGCCAGCCCAGCCCTGTTCCTGCAGAGCTTTTGGCTCTCACCTTATCTAGGTCTCTGTAAACATAAGAAATGAAGGTTGGTGGATCCAAACTCTCTAGCAATTCTGTTGTACAGACTCATTGTATTCAATTCAGAAGTAACTAGGTTTACATTTAATCTCTTAAGCTTCCCAGCTTCAGTACTGCAGTGTGTTATAGTGTGAACAGGTGCTTGTGCTACCTAGTTCAATAGTTTGTGCTATAAAAGTAGCTGGGGACAAAAACAGGAGATTTGAAGATATTAGAAAATGCAACATGTTTAGATGGTACGGTGGTGTAGTGGTTGGCACATCCGCTTCACAGAAAGAAGGTCCTGGGTTTGAATCCTGAGCTCGGGCATTTCTTGGGCGTTTCCTCATGGGTACTCCGGGTTTCCTCCCACAGTCCAAACACATGCACATTAGGCTAAAAAGCTGTTTCATATTGCCCCTAGGTGTTAGTGTGAAAGGTTGTGTGTGTTTGCCCTGTGATAGACTGGTGAGCTGTTCAGGGTGTACCCTACCTTTGCCCAATGTTGGCTAAGAACAAAGGCCTCAGCACGAGGACTAAGTGGTTCTGAGAACTAAACTACATTATAAACAAGAGCACTAGAATCCATATGCGCCATGCCCAGAAATCGCACAATGTTAAAGAATCCTTAAAAAAATTCCCACATACAGAATTTGATGGCGATCATCTCCAAAATGTAATTTCCTGAACGTCCACAACCGTTTGTAAACAACAGTAAGTTCATAGCACCACCTCCTGGGTGTGCTGCAGTAACACGCTTCCAAAAAAATGTCCAAAAACCCAAAAACTAAACTATAAACAAGTGCACTCAGAGAGCGCAATCCCGCGCTACACCTAGCAATCCCCCATACAAACCAAAATGTCAGGAATCATCCTGTCAATTATCCAATCAAATGTTAAAAAACCTTTAAAAAAATTCCTGGATCTAGAATATGATCCTGATCATCACCAAAATTCGAGTCTTACTTATCCAAAGCCTCGTCGCTGGTAGAAATGTCATGAAAATCTTCACAGAACTTTTTCTCATGATTCGGCTAACAAACATACAAACACACAAACCGTGTAAAACGTGTAACCTCCTTTGCTGGCCTTTAAATCCTGATTTGTTTATTTCTTTCACCAGTTAAAGGACGCCACTCATTTGCTGAACTGCTTAATCCTATTCTGGCTGTAGGGAGACTGGAGCCTATCTAAACCTACTCTGGATAGAAGGTGGGTTACGCCCTGAACAGCTCGCCAAACCATCGCAGGTCAACACACACACACATCCATTCTTACTCACACTTACACCTAGGGGCAATTTGGAACAGCCAGTTAGCCTAACGTGCATGTCTTTGAACTGTCAGAGGACACCGGTGTACCTGGAGGAAACCCATGCAAACACAGGGAGAATATGTCAACTCCACGCAGAAACATCCTCGCCGAACCTTCTTTCTGCGAAGCGGTCGTGCTAACCATTACGCCACCTTGCCAACCCAGGAAAAGCAGTGAACCTCAGAAACTATTACGTATATTTTGATAATGAAATATTTCCATGACGATCAGTGACTTGTTTAACACAGCTATCTGAAAGTCTCCTATAGGGCAACTCAGTCAAGAGCTTAAAGCTATTCCAGCTACCCATCACAACACCCGGAGCTACTGCAAAGAGAACTATTATAACTGTAAATCTCACCAAAAGCCACCCAGTAGTATCAGCAATAAAGCCAAGGCTATTTATGCGTACCTCATTAACCAAAGAAGCACGTGACCTGCAGAGCACTGGGGAAAGCCGATTGGCATATCTTATTAGCTTGACTTCAGGAACAAGGCATGTGTGAAAGAATGTGCTTATTGAGCATAAGAGGTGGACGTTTATAGGTTTTCTGCTCCCGCTCCCGTTGCCAGGTTATGGCGGTCTTAATTCTGGATGGTATTGCTGTAAATTTCTACAAGAAACACATTCGTTCAATTTAATGTTTCACTTGTATTTATTACCAGATTTAATGTCTGTGGTGTGAGGGCATCATCTGTGCAACTATGGGCTGACATTATCGAATATGTGTAGGGGGCAGAGGGATGTGTTACTTCTCAGCTTCTCAGTGAAAATTAAGACATCTGGTGTACTCTTATAAATGCGGAAACTGTAGTTGTTGCAGAACTCGGATCAATCGACCTGTAGTGAGTTTGCAGGGCTTGGATCAATACATATTTATTGAAGTGCAATCAGAAATCTACGAGACGAGATAAGAGCGCGTAAAGCCAAGAATATATTTGGCTGTGAATTTTTCTGATCACGGCAGGCAGGGGACAGATTTCGCTCTATGGTGTTATTTAAAGTGAAATATAAGGCAAGCCTTCCAAACTTTTCCTGCACACATAAACATATGGATATTTTCATCATCAGGTGATTTTTACTTACAATTTTGAGGTTGAAATCAGCTGAAATCTGTTTGAGAGTTTGTATTAGCCTGTTTGAAAAGGCTGCTGTTTCACTTTCGTGAGTGTGGGGGAAAAAAAACGACAATAGGACGTGAACTGTCATGTAAGGCAAGATGGCGGCAAAAATAACAGTATACAGATATTAAACTAACAAATCAGATATAAACTTGTTAAAGTTCACATACATTAGACAAACATCAGATTGTTTATTTTATACTGTATTAATTTTGCAAGGGGAAGCTTTGACTTCTGGATTCAACCCATCCAAAGTGAGCACACACACACACACACACACTCGGCGCAGTGGGCTGCCACAATTTGCAGCACCCGCAGAGCAGTTGGGGGTTAGGTGCCTTGCTCAAGGGCACCTCCTTGCCGCAACATATTTTTCCTGCTGGTTCGGGAATCGAACCAGCGAAATTTCGGTCCCAAAGTCACCTCTCTAACCACTAGACCACAGCTTTAATAACAATAGCGGATTTTGATGTGCAAATTCGTACATGGTGTATGCTAGCTTATATTAAGTTTGAGCTTAATTTCCCTTTAAGTGCCCTCACTATAATCTTAATACTAATTTATGCATGCCTGCAGTTTTTCATTAATGAAACAACAAGAATCACTGTCTGCATTTATTAAGTTTAAGGGACATGCATATCTATAGCCCTCAAAGTACCTAGAACAAATTAATTGTTTTGCTCTGCAATTTTAATAACTGATGTATTTAAGGAGTCATGAATTAATTAGTAGTATAATAAATAGTAAGAGAGTTAATATCATATAATATTGCATGATTTGCCTTCAGCTTAAATGCCTTTTTTTCGTTCACTGAAGTTCTGTGGATGCTGTTTCACTGGGTGCTGTGAATGATATTTAAGGGAATTCGAGGTAATGTATTTTTTATTACTGCCTTCATGTGTGTTCACACAGCAAAGAGCTTATGGTAGTGGAACCCAAAAAAAAATACCCCCTAAAATCATTACTATATATTGGTTGAAGACTGAAAGAGGAACTCTGAAAGATTGGGGCTGCCAATCTTTTAAAGGCAACGGCCATTAGTGATGTTCACAAACCCATGACAAATTGTACATTCCAAGTCTTGCTGCTTTGCAGATCTTTGATTGTTTTGGGTTTTTTTTTCCATCATGATGGCTTTTCTCATGCATCAATTACAGAAGGCAACGATTAGGCATGAAAATAATGATAATTCTGTGACTCTGGTGCAACTGTAATAAAACTGCAAGTCAAAGTGCGGATAAAATATAAATATATAAAATATGTCAGATTTTATTTTTTTATTAATGTCTGGAGATCAATATGTAATTCCCTGACTGGGAAGTTATGCAATGCAGTCTGCAGTGAGGAAACTTAAGCATAATATATTACACCTAAATTATTAAGACACAGCAACAGTCTCCATGTATGGCAGCCTTTCAGTACAAAACATTAAAAAAAGAACACGTGCACATACGCACAATGCAAATAGGACAGCACAACATCAAAACCAAAAAAAATACAAAAAAATTAACCTTAAAGGAAACCTCTTAATACTAGAGCGGGAAGTGGTTCTGATCTAGTTCTTCTTACAGTCTAAAGATAACTGGCTGTCCCAAATTGACCCTAGGTCAGAGTGTGAATGGGTGTGGGTGTGTTGGTCCTGTGCTGGCCTGGCGAACTGTTCAGGGTGTACATCGTCTTCGCCCACTGTCGGCTGAGACAGACACCAGCCTCCCTGCGACCCTAATAGGAATAAGCGATTCGGTAAATGAGTGATGAGCCCTTTGATATCCTTTGACTCTTGCGTTGCATATTAAATCTGCAGTTTGTATTCAGTGCTGAAATGCATTTTCAACACATTCGTCCTAATATTGTCTTAACTCACTGAGATATGAATATCATTTAGACTTTGTACTACTTCTCACGTTCAGTTTTATTGTGGCATTAGGTGGTATTTCTTCCTGTCATCACTCCTGTCGTCGGTTCTGCCAACCGCTGTGTGCCAGGTTGCCATAGATTGCTACAGTAGATATTTTATCGAGCCCATATGTACATTTGCATAATTGCATTATTCTTCAAAAGCAACTGAAATACTGGCCAAAGGCTTCAAGAGCTGGACCTACAAGCAAATGAGGGATATAAAAATAAAATCCATCAGCCTAAATGACATCAGCCTAAAGCTTTCGAATATATAATTCAATTACCATTGCTTACTTTCACCTTTTCAGTATGGAGGAACACATTTAACGTATAGTAGAGACAGGTGGCGATCACACAGTACTGACCAGAGGTCGCACATTTCCCGAGTGGTAGCTTGTGGTTCCCACGAAAACACTATTACTGGGAGACGGCGACAGCAAAATAAACATGGAGGCCTCTCATTTTGCAGCTGTTCTACGTAATGCAGTTTATGTGTGCTGGTACACACATAACAGGGTGGCACGGTGGTGACATAGTGGTAAGAGCACCTGCCTTACAGTAAAAAGGTCCTGGGGCCGAGTCCCAGGCTTGGGTGCCATTTGCGCGTTTTTGTGTGGGTTTTCTCCTGGGATTCCAGTTTCCTTCCACAGTACAAAAAAATAAAGCAAAATAAGGCTAATTGGCTGTTCCAAATTGCCCCTAGGTGTGAGTGTGAATGTTGACTCTGTGACGGTCTGGCGAGGTGTTCAGGGTGTATGCCGAATTCACCCAGTGTCGGCTGAGATAGGCTCCAGGCTCCTTACAACACTAAAAGGGGTAAGCGGTTCAGCAAATAAGTGAGTGAGTGAGTGATACACACCTAACAAAGGGCGCAACTGGCATTTGAAGCCGTGGGTAAGTAGAGCCAATGCTAGATCCTGATTGGCCAGAAAATGTTTTATTCATTTTACATTACAGTTGCCCAGACAACATTACCAGGATACTGATTGTTTTTGTTTCTACAGTGCATGTACACATGCAGCTGTATTCGTTGCTTCCCATGTCGCACCCAAGATACACTGGGCCACTTTCATGGTTTCTCTTCTAATGTATGTTTTGACCTGACAGGGTTGCGAGCCAAATGCAATGTAACTGCTCTCTAAAACAAACATCCATTCCCACTTATAATCACATGCATTTTGGAATGTGGGAGGAAACTGGAGTACCCTGAAGAAACCCACACAAGCCGAGAGAGAACTCTATATGGGGAGACTCCAGTTGGTCGAGAGATTTGAACAGAGGACCTGTGTGGCGGCAGTGATAATCGATGCACAACCATGCTACCCATGATGCCTCATTATTGAAGGAATTAGGCAGATTAGTTGTTGGTGCATTGCTGTGGTAAAAATTGGGAGAGAAAAAACAATTCCAGACATGCTGTTGAGGACAGACTTGGGGTGGTAAATGTGTCTCCATGTCACGTCTGGGCGTATCACGCCACGCCATCACTGAACTGTTATATTTCCATCTGTGCAATCCAGTACCAGGTCTGACTCAAGCTTGAAGCTACAGCGGATTCTGTTAGCAGCTAGCTTTGCCACAGCCCATTAAAGACTAATCAATCAGCATTGATCAGGGATGCAGGAGAATTTGGAGCGGCCCTTTGGTACACTGTACACATGTTCTTTTGTGTGCTCAGTTTAGCACTGGCCTACATGCTGCAGTAATGTTAAATGTTAGCTCTGCTTGAATAAGTTATTGATCGCCACTTTAAATACTGATTTATGTAACACCGCACAGATCAATTCTTACAAGCTGCATCACACCAGCAGTGATGGCTGTGCAAAAATCCTCCAGTCCAGGATAACCCGAGTCCGCTTGTCGACAACTTTCATGTTAACTTAAGTGCCGCTGTGTTCCAGGGAGAATCATAACTAATTTTTTGCTACATATAAAATAACAATGAAATGGACTACGCTTTTAAAAGGGACTCCAGGGAGCATGCGGACGTCTTGTATCACATCTCCAGCAGTGTGTGAGCTGCCAGCTGAGGCTTTGCGAGAGCTGCAAGAGTCCACTGTGCTTTGGTGTGTTTGCGCAGCGCTCTGACTGCCGCATGGGATTCCCGTGAAGCTGGATCGGCTCGGATGGCATTCTAACGAGAGAGCTCCAGAAAACTCACTGCAGGGATGGGGCTACCTGTACGAACTGCTCGCTTGGCTCCTATCCTAGCCCCTGTAAAATCTCCGAACACACCTAACACATGGAATGAAATACAGGAGGAATCCGGAGAAGAGACAGAGAAAGAACAAAAGAAAAATGGAAAGAAGGGCACAGAAATTAAAATAGATGGAAGAACAGGAATAAAAACTAAAGCTCTGGAATAGTAAGATACTTAAAATGTAGCGGTGATGGTCACCCTTACAGCACAATTTGTGCATGATGTAATACGGTTAAGCGATACGGAGCTTATTTTAACATAAATGACTTAAATAACTCACACTCACGCATAGGGGCAATTTGGAACCGCCACTTAATGTACCTAATGTACATATCTTTGGACTGTTGGAGGAAACCAGGGTACCCAGAGGAAACCCATGCGAGCACGCCCCTCGACTCGAACCCAGGACCTTCTTGCTCTGAGGCAAACGTGCTAACTGCTATGGCGCCATGCTGCCCAGCGAAAAATATATAAAAGGGAAAACGGCGATATGAAAAAGTCAGAGAATGCAATGTGTATACAGTGTAATAAAAGATACATATCTAAATGTCTGGGGGAAATGGAAATAAATGCATTGCTGCAGAGCGAGAGAGGAAGAGAGAAAGAGAGAGAGAGAGCTAGTGACCTTATGGTCAATCTGCCCAGCCTCATTATGTCATCCATGATGGCATCTTGCCCCTGGTGCCCAGTAGACCACGAATATGGCACTGAGCCACATGAGGTCCAGCTGATGTACGCTGATTGCATTTTGGATATGTTTTCATGCAGCAGGTAAAAATCACTTACACACTCGCGCTCGATCCTACTCAGTGCTTTATAGACCTGCAATACACAGAGCTGCAGTGTATCATCCAGCATGGAGCACCAGGTACCATACATTATTCAGCACAATCAATTCCCCTGGTTGGAGTGGGAGACGGAAAAATAAGTGGGGGGGGGACCTTGCTTCGTAGGGTTTCATGAGTGTGAATTTGTGAACGTCCACACCAACCAATTCATGGAAAAAGTTATGAATCATTAAGGCTATGGCTAGGCACTGTTTTTTGTTGATGTACTATGGGAGTTGATGAACGGACTAAGCGAGAATCGGTGAGATACATGAGCTGTGAAGCAACTCTCACGATACAGAAGGTAAAAATTACACCAAAGAGGTAGAGCACACACCCTGAGGACATGGCTGCTCTCTTCAGACACAAACACCTCAGGTCCATCGTGTGTCTAGGTGGATATTTGGCAAGCAGAGGTCCGAGATCACCAGCTGGGTGTAATTAATCAGCATAAAGAAAGATCAAACAGTAATAAGAAGTGTGTGTGTGTGTGTGTGTGTGTGTGTGTGTGTGTGTGTGTCCTCACATGTCCAAAGCCAAAAACAAACAGTAAATGAGACAAACTATGAAGTATGATCTCCTTTA
>JAQMYF010000022.1:29875092-29912246 GCA_030014195.1 Neosilurus mollespiculum | reverse complement strand
TGATAAATATATGAAAAGAAAGAGGACACACTGAACAGCATTAGGGAAATGATTACATATAATCAGGTTCATATAAGACCATTGCACTGGAACACACCAAGATCGTTCACCATCACGGCATCCTGTAGTGTTTATCTCCTTTCAGAAAAATAATAATCCCAAATCTCTCCACCATTAACACACACTCATGGTGACTTTTACTCTCCTTCTTACCCATTTCCCATGCTATGATATCACTAGTAGCCATTTACTGTTCTTGTTCCTCTTGATCAAATAAAGCAAAGCTCTTTTTCTGTAAAAGGCTACACCACAGACGACACACAAGACGTTACATGGAAATGCTGCTAATCCTCTGTTACACAAAAACTGTAATTCTCTCTGCAATTTTGTTCTACTTTCCGCAGAGTACAGGATACTTTAATGTCCGCTTAAATTACGGTGGCTGTTTTACAGGCCTGTGTATTTTTCTTTTCAAGCCAGCATAAAGTAAGTCACAAACTGAAATAATAAAATAATGATGCTTTGTCCCAGCTGGCACAGATGAATAATTAATGATCGCAGACTGATCTAATGTTTATTTGAGCCCTTTGGCATTAATAGACCACCCAGTGATACCTCATTCATTCACACTCTACACATTTCTAATCTTTTTAGCTTTTAATCAAGACCCGGTTTTGTCTAAAGGGTACTATTTTAATCTGGATGCCAGTCTGCAGGCTTTTTATGTGTATTTTTGCCCAGCACTGCTGTGAACCTTAATATTTCAATTCTTTTTTTTTTTTTTTTGCCAATGCAGCTGATTCTAACCTCATCCAATTTGCAATGATTTTTTTTTTAATAAAAAGAGAGTGATAGTCAGCACTAAAGCACTATTTTAACCATATTAACTTAAAATAGACTTAGCACACCAATATTATATACAGATATACTGTATCTTGTATTCACAGACGATGAGGATTTCCAGTTTTATGTTCTTTTCTCTATATGAGGGGAGGAAAAAATGTTTTTTTGCAATTAAAAACAATAGATTTATTTAATTGCCCTATAATATATATCTGTTATATTACTTGCTCTACTAAATGACAATCTGCTGAATTTTTCAAAAAATACAAACATTAAGATAAATATATACACATATATGAACCCCCAAGTATTAAAACCTTTTCATGCTTTAATTTTTCATTTACTGAGTCCCTATTTCCATTATTATGGTGGCAGGGAAGCTGGAGCCCATTCCAAGCAAAGATGGGGTACACCCTGAACAGCCCATCCGACCCTAAAACACGTGTTAAAACACACACACACACACACATACACACACACACACACACACACACACACACTCAATCATTCACACTTAGGGGCAATTTGGAACTAATTAGCGTAATGTGCATGCCTTTGGACTTGGGGGGGGGGGAGAGTACCCAGAGGAAACCCACACAAGCACAGGAAGAACCTGCAAACTCCACACAGAAACGCCCTCACCGAGCTTGGGACTTGAGGCGGAAGGGCTAACCACTACGGCACGCTTAATGTTAAATATGTCTAGGAAATAATATGAAAATGTGTTAGTAGTAGACGCAGCAGCAGCAGTAGTGGTGCTAGTAATATTACAAGTTGTAGTAATTAGTAGTAGTATTGGAGGCAGCAGTAGTAGTATTAACCTTTATTGTAAAACTATTATTATAAAAACAATATTTTATATGTTTGGCCGCTGAAGGCAAAAGGTTTACACCCACCCACACACACACACTCACACACACACACACACACAGTCATTTCTGGAAACAAGTCTACTTGTCTGCGAAATGTAATCTTCATGTTATGCAAAGCCAAATAGAATAGTTTTAGGGAGGCAATTACACGACGGGACTTTCAGTTTGTTTTGCTAGGAAACATTCATACCAGGCAGACAACAGGCACAAATCATTCTCTTTTCTCTCTGCTTAATATTCAACTCATGACCCGTGCTCGCTTGCTTCAGCACCGAGGCTTTAATGGACTTAGTGTTCACGCTGTAATTTCCTCACTGAACATTAAACATTTTGGAATTATGTGTTTTTTGCATGTTGATCGTTGACAGGCCGATGCAAAGAGGTGAACTGTGCTTTTTATCTGTAGTAATCTCGATTCAATCCACACCGCAGTGTGATTATATGCTAATAAGCACCGGGAAAACACTTTGTGCCTTTCATTAAAAAAAAAAAAAACCTTAAATTCTATGGAAAAAAATTATTAAACATGTAAACAAAAGTATGAAAGCTCCATCCTCGGTTTGTTTCATTTAACGCATTATGTTTCTGCTCACATTTTTTGCCTTTGCTCAGGCCATGATAAGAGACAGAAATAAAAACACTGATTATCTTGTATTTAATTACAAGTTATTTTGTGCAGAAAAGAAATCATAAAAGCTCTGATGAGTCTCTGATTCCTGTTTTTATCATTTCATTGACTGAAGCCCATCTTTAAATAAAGTCTGTGTTTAATTAGCTCTGGCCTTTGTGGCTTTTTCAGCTGTTCAGCAACTCCCGATACACTTTATCCATGTCTGCCTGGCAGCAACCAGACTTTAAACCATCTACCAAATAATACAATATCCAAAAAAAGCTAATCCACCAATTGTGGTGTATTGGTTAGTATGTCTGCCTCTCAGCAAGATGGTCCTGGGTACGAGTTCCAGGCTCAGCGAGGAGGTTTCTGTGTGGAGTTTGTATGTCCTCACCATGCTTGTATGGGTTTCCTCCGGGTAATCCAGTTTCCTCCTACAGTCCAAAGACATGCACGTTAGGTTAATTGGCTGTACCAAATTTCCCCTAGGTGTGAGATAAAAGGTAAGGTAAAGTCTGTTGGGCTTTGACACACAAGCCTACTGGCTCATAAGGCTGGAGCTTACTTGATGGGATGCTAATCCAGTCTGCAGGTTACCTTCCCAGTGTCACCCCCCACCCCCGGGTATCCATTTACACTGCTGGGTGAACAGAGGCACAATTGTGGTTAAGACCTTGCTCAGGGGTCTTAGCATGGTGGGGGTCTAACATGGATTCGCACCCATGACCTCTCGATCATGAGTCTAGCACCCTAACTACTACACCACCGACCCTCCACAGGTGTGAGTGTGAATGGTTGTGTGTGTTGCCCTGAACAATGGTCTGGTGAGCTGTTCAAGGTGTACCCAGTCTTCGTCCCGTGTCGGCTGAGATAGGCTCCAGCCTTCCTGCGACCCTGAGAGGATTAAGAAGTTTGGCGAGTGGGTGAGTGAGTGAGGGAATGTGTGAGTGATCCATCACTTTGCATATATTTGGTAGCAAACCTGAGAACCAGCAGTTAATCTACTTCACTACAGACTTGACAGATTTGTGGGTAAATAAATGTTAGTAGAGCAAACACCGAAACATGCACATTAGGTCTACCGGCTAATCTGAATTGCTTAGAGGTGTGAATGGTTGTTAGTCACTGTGTGTTGGCTCTGCAGTAGACTGATGACCTGTTCATGGTGTACCCCGCCTCTCGCCTGAAGTCAGCTGGGATTGGCTTCAGCTTCCCAGCGACCCTAACAGGATAATGCTCTGGATAATGGATGGATAATGTCACAATACGGAGGCAGGCAAGGATTTTATTGTCAATTACTAAGACATACAAACCAATGAAGCCAAAAGAAGCAGATACATACAAACATGCCACAAGAACAGTGCCAGCACTATCTTTTTTCATCTCTCTTTCTCACTCTCTCTCTCTCTCTCTCTCTCTCTCTTTCATTTGCCGAGCCGCTTAATCCTACTAGGGTTGCAGGGAGGCTGGAACTCTATCCAATCTCATCCAACATTTGGTCAAGGCATGGTACACCTTGAATAGCTCACCAGACCATCACAGTGTCAACACAGACACAACTATTCAATTACACCTAAGGGCAACTTAGAAGAGCCAGTTAGCCTAATATGCCTTTCTTCTTTGGACCTGTCTTCTTTGGACTGTGGGAGGAAACCAGAGTACCCAGAGGAAACGCACGCAAGCATGGCAGAACATGCAAACTTTACACAGAAACACCCTAGCCCAGAACTCAAACCCAGGACGTTCTTGCTGTGAGGCAGATGTGTTATGTCATTATTTTAACTTAGTAGCTCATTTAGGGCAGTGTTGGCCCGGTTGTAGGGTGCTGGGCTTACTGATCCGAAGGTCGTGGGTTCAAGCCCCACTATCACCAAGTTGTCACTGCTGTCCCCGAAGTGCAGCTAACTGGGTTATCACCAGCTAGCCATGTCTCTCACTGTCTGTGGTGAGAGACATGTAAAAGAACCATTGCTGTCGTTCGAAAAGCGTAGGCCATTGCGTTCCCAGTGACCATAATTAGGATTACGCGGTTCAGAAAATGAATCAATGATGTATAATAGCACATTTACCAGGTTGCATGGTGGCACAGTGATGAGCATGTTCACCTCACAGCAAGAAGGTCCCAGGTTCGATTCCCGGGCATGGCTGTTTCTGTGTGGAGTTTGCATGTTCATCCTCCCTGTTTTTGTGGGTTTCTTCTGGGTACTCCAGTTTCATCCCACAGTCCAATAACATGCACTGCAGGCTGATTGGCTGTTCCAAATCACACCTAGGTGTGAGAGTGAGTGTGAATGCTTGTAAGTGTACTGGCCCTGCAGTAGCCTGGCGAGCTATTCAGGGTGTACCCCGCCTTCGCCCAGAGTCAGCTGAGATGGGCGCCAGCCTCCCTGCGACCCTAATTAAGATTAAGTGGCTTAGAAAATGAATGAATGAATGAATGAATGAGCTCATTTACCATCAATTTAACATGAAATTATTAAATAACTTGTAAGTGCAATTATTTCCTAAATACTGCTTATTAGCCTGATATGGACTCTCCAAAAAGGTTACGCTCATAAAGTACAGTTTAATTACCCAGTAAAAACAGAACATTATAAAATCATTATATTTTGTGCTGACGCAGCAGTGCAGTCATTTCACATTAACTAACTGCTGACCTAGTCTGAATTACAGACTACACACAAACCATAACATTTTTAAAGATATGACTGAATATTTGGTAGATGGTACAGAAACAACCATTATTTGGTCCACAAAATTCAGAGGAATAGTCTCTACCTGAAAGCCCACACGAGGCTTATAAATATCTTTTGTAAGTGAACTCTATGGCTTCACTTTACATTTTATTATGGCATATACCATACGGGGTGGTGCGGTGGCGGAGTGGTTAGCACATCCGTCTCACAGTGAGAAGGTCCTGGGTTCATGTCCCGGGCTCAGGCGTTTCTGTGTGCAGTTTGCATGTTCTTCCTGTGCTTGAGTGGGTCTCCTCCGGTACTCTGGTTTCCTCCGACAGTCCAAAGACATGCACATTGGGCTAAGAACAGTGTGAACGTGTGTGTGTGTGTGTGTCTGTGTGGAGAGCTGTTCAGGGTGTACCCGCCTTTGCCCATTGTCGGCCGAGATAGGATCCAGCCTCCCCGCAATCCTGCTAGGAGTAAGAGGTTCACCAAATGAGTGAGTGATATACCATCTGTTTAGATACTGCAACATGTATAAGGATAAAACACCTGAGGTCATGCTGTTGCAGGAAAATAATCAACTAGCAGTAACACTAACACAAACGCCTCCTGTTGCTGATTGGCTGAAAGAGTGTTGTGTGGCTTTCTCTGAAAGACTTTGTTGACAAGTGTATTCCTAACTGCACCCATAAAAACATCTTACAGTATTTTACTATTTCAGAAATCCTAGCATCCCAGCTTTAATTTCTGACTGATAGAACGCTCAGAGATATTCTATTAATGCTAAACAAATTTCTATTTTCCCATAGAATTCTTTTTTTTACTCACTTGTATGGACCATCCACCCTATAATTATGAATTACATGGTTCTATGGAAATGATATTGTATATACATAAACCTGGGATCTGAGCTGTTGTTATAGCAAAACAAGCAACACCTTCTGGCCAATCACATGCGAGTATTCAACAGTGCTACTTAAATGGGCTTTACCACCTTCAGGGTATGAATGAATGCTGTCGGCTGTGAAATTTACATGATGGATGGGTTTTGTGTTATCGGGTTTTGTTGTTTTTTTTTTTTTTTTTGGGGGGGGGGGGTGTTTGAGGCAATTACATGCAAGGAGGAACTTCACTGTACTTTTGTGCACTATAGCAAAAATGAACTTTATATTTATTATATTATACTTTATAATACTTTATAATAATATATTTCATAATTGACAAGACAGAATTATAGATTATTCATACTTCTGAATTCAAAATATACTCGTTTTATTTCAAATGAGATTGTGTTTGTGTGTGTGTGTGTGTGTGTGTGTGTGTGTCTGTGTGTGTTTGGGGAGGGTTAAAAACACTATGGTAAAATATAATGCGTAAGATTTTAAAGCTTATTCGAAACCTTCATCCATCTCTCCTGTGAAGTATTTATTATGAAGTATTTATTAGCAATAGAGCTCCTGTGAGGTCACCACAGCCAATCAAATTTAAATTGAAGTTGTACATTTGTGTGTATGGTTCTTGAATAATAAGATGGATGTCAGTACCGTAGAATGATACTGAACACTAATGGTGCACTAGCAGTCAGTTATCTATTAACACTCAGACTGATGAAGAGTCTCATCTGACTATAGATCTTGGACGACTAATTGAATGTAATTGAATCAAGACCACTTCAATTCTCTGACAAAGTCTGTGAAAGCACATGAAAGTGAACACGGGATGAACAAAAAAAAACAAAAACATGCTTTCATAGTCACTCACTCTTTTACTCACTTGCTGAACCGTGGCTGTGCCTATCTCGGCCAACAATGGGCAAAGGTGGGATACACCCTGAACAGCTTGCCAGACCATCACAGGACAAATACACTACACCATACATACTCACACCTACAATAGGTACAGCCAATTAGCCTAATATGCATGTCTTTGGACTGTGGGAGGAAACCGGAGCACCCGGAGGAAATCCATGCAAGCACGTGAAATCCATGGGGCAGCCGTAGCCTAATGGTTAGAGAAGCTGCTTCGGAACGAAAAGGTCGTTGGTTCGATTCCCGAACCAGCAGGAAAAGTGTTTGGCGGTGGGGGACTGAGCTGCACCTTCCCTTCCTCCACCTACAAGGCTGAAGTGCCCGTGAGCAAGGTACCGAACCCCCAACTGCTCTCCGGGTGCTGCAATGTGTAGCAACCCACTGCTCCAAGTGTGTGCTCACTGTTTACGTGTGTGTGTGCTCACTTTGGATGGGTTAAATGCGGAAGGCAAAATCGCCCTTGTGGAATTAATACAGTATAAAATGAATAAAATTATAAAACATGCAAACTGGAGCCTGGAATTCGAACCCAGGACCTTCTTGCTGTGAGGCAGATGTGCTAACTGCTATGCCACTGTGCTGCCTAATATTATTATTATTATTTATTTTTATTTTTTTAATTATTATTATTATTATTATTATTAATCAGCTATCACACCCAGCTCTCAGATCTCTGATCTTTACCTTACTCCTCTGAGCCTGGATTATTATTCTAAAGCCATTTGTGTCTGTTGAAGCACTGATCTGTCCTGACGCAGCTTCCATTTGTTCTCATCTCGTGCGCGCTGCCATCTCAGCTGTGCTCGTTTGAGAGACATATCCCCTAAGGGGACTCCAAATGGCACTTTCATAGAAAACACAGCTTCCTGAACACAACAGATTCCAGGAAATTGGAGTGATAACGTCTCTAACAATGTTAAATTGCCTCTGGGGAAGATGCATTCTCAGTGCTGTAAAACACTGGTTTTAACCTCACATAATCCAGAAGGGAGTGTAAGGAATTCATAGCAAAACATTGGATCCCATTTGCATTATTGTGACACTGAACATGTTAAGTATATTAGGGATATTAAATGTGTAGGAATAATTGAGAGAATGCTTTACTGGCATTTTTGTCTCTGATTCATAGTGACAGGTTGCTCAGGTATAAGGTATCGTGTGAGACTTTGGGGAATAGATTTATGCTGAGGGTTAAGCTGACAATGCCTTATTGATTGACAGTGCCTTGGTTTTTTACACATAATTGAGATAATTGAGCTAATTATTATACCATTAATAAAACAGGACAGGTATAATGGAAACAAGAAACGCTTGAGGAAGATCACTGGATCTTCATGATTGGAGATGAGCCTTGGAATAATGAATATAGATTCCTAGGCCATCAAGTGGCTTTTATTGCAGGGAGAGTTGTAATTCCTACAGGTTCTACCAGCTTAATACAAGACATCCTAACCTTTGGGTTGTTGGTCACCTTCTTGAGTAAAGCCAGGGCATGGACCTTCTTAAATGCAGAGATGTGCCAGTTCTTATCATCAAATATGTGTCTTGACTCAACCTTCATAGGTTTAAAGAGGAGATATTATGCTTTTTCCACTTTTTTGAGCCATAACCTTTGTTAAAAACCAGCTCCAAAATGTACGTATTTGTTTGTTTGTTTGTTTGTTTTAGGGAACATTAGTGCATCACAGCGTGCTGCACTAATGATTAGCTGGCCTCCAACATTCAATTGTCAAAATTCGACCAATCAGTACAGAATAGCCACAGAGAGTAGAAAGACCGTAAATGGGAGGAGGAAGCCAAACAGGCCATCCAGCATGCAGTCTCATAATCAGTGTTTCAGGGGAAAGTCAGGAAGCAGCTTCCTAAAGAACTGTGGAGTTTTTTGGATTAGGAACTGCTCCACTGGTGTTGGCTCGGCAAGGGGGTTCCTGGGTGGTGTTTGCATGTTCTCCCAGTTTCTACCACAGTTCAAAAACATGCATATTAGGCTAAGTGGCTGTTTCAAATTGGCCCTCGGTGTGGATGTGGGTGTGAATGTGAATGGATGTGTGTGTGTGTGTTGGCAATGCGATGGTCTGGCGAGCTGTTCAGGGTGTAACCCGCCTTCGCCCAGTGTCAGCTGAGATGGGCTCCCTGCCATCCTAGCAGAATCAGCAGATGAATGAGTGAGTATAATTTCTGACCTGTAAGGACAATCTCTGCCATAAAGGCTTGTTTTTTTTGTAAGTTAGGCACAATTACAATTAAACAGTTCAGGAAAAAAAAGAATCAAAATCCTAAAGAACTTGGGGAAAGGTAAGACCCAGGAACTAGAGAAAACACTCTGAACTGGAGTGAAAAACAGACCGGTCCTCGCAAAGTATGTGTGAAAGTGACCTGCTCAAATAGACAGAGATTATGACTGAAAGAGGAAACAGGTGCATTTGTGCTTTGGTGATATGAGATAAAAGTGATGTTTGTGCTGAAACCAGAGCATATCGCAGAGAGCTATCTCTTGGCAATGGAGCTGGATGTGACATGGAGTTGTGGAAGTTTATGTATGTAGAGACGGTGTGTATTTCTACCCAAATCATGCACAATTAACTGAATGTACCACTGCTGAATTTTAATCAAGTTAAAGAAACGTCTCAAGGACGGACTAGAAATGGGATACACTTAGGATCAATTGCAAGTGGCATGCAGAGGCTCAGAGTAATTTTTTAAATATGAGATTTCCATTTAGTTCTTTTTAATACATTTACAAAACTTTTTTTTAATGAAATGGAAACGAAGTAAAGGAATACGAGTACTTTCTAAACGACTTACTACTTAAATTAACATAATAGCCATTATATCTCCATAAGAGAGAAGAGGTCTTAAAAGGTTTTTCCATAAACCCTACCAAGGAGCTGAACTGCTGATTGTCGTTAAATGCCTGCCCTGTGCATGGCCTAAAGGTAGCAACCGTATTTGCTACTAATTTGATTGCAATGCTTTTAGACAATCAGTGCAGAAGGTGTTGCTAATGCCACCGACTCCTTCATTGCCCCTGTCAAACAATTACCCTGAAGCTTTTGTAGGTCTCTGCGGAGTACACAGGGAGCACTGAATTGACACAGACAGCGTAATGTGTTTTTCTAGTGTATTGTACAGACTTTTCCTAGAAGTAAGCCGTGGCGTGTTTGGGTGCTGTGCTTTTAATGGAGTTCTGAAGAAATGATAGGCCATTTCCAATGTAAACATCTAACCATATTAACCCCTCCAGGATTTAAACGTTACATAAGTTTGGCTCATTACAGGCTTAATTCTCTGAAGGTCAATACAATTGCTGCAAAAATCAACAAGACAGACCTCTGGGATCTGAAAACTGTCTTCAGAGAAAGCGATGTGGTTCCCTTTGGTGCAGTAGAGCCTGGGGAAAATGACTAAGGTGTTTATGGACTAGCAAGCCAAGGGACAATTTAAGCAGTAAACAGCCTGGTTCTGCTGACAAGATCATCATAGGCAAGCTAGTCAAGCCTAAACAAATGATTGTGCAACTTCGAATTCTTCACAAGCTCATGCAAAGCTGATTAAATGAAGCTTTTGTCCTTGATTCATCCTTTTTTGGCTGGCCACCAATTCTGCTTTCACTCATTTTAATCCATGACTCACTGAAAGAATCTATCAATTCACAGCTTACCTAACATGATCTGCATGGGGCATAGCTCCACAGCTCAATTATTTATACTGCCTAAATGTTATTTCCTGGGTTGGGAGGATAAAAATGCTCTTTCCAAAATGATTATTATATTATGATGACTAGATTATTTGAATAATTGTCTTAATAGAGAAAAATTGTGCTGCCTTCAGGTGCTAGTCGGAAAATCCCAAGTCCCACTTGTGAAGTAGGAATTGCAAGTACCTATGAATAATTGTGAGGGCAGTGGTGGCTCAGTGGTTAAGGCTCCGGTTACTGATCCAAAGTTCGGAGCGTCAACCTCGAGTATGACCAAACTGCAACTGTTGGGCCCTTGAGTAAGGCCCTTGACCCTTAGTTGTATAAACATGTATGCTACTCTGGAGATGGGTGTCTGCCAAATGCCATAAATGCTAATGTACTTCACATTCAAGTGCTTGGTTTTCCGAGTGGAATGAAAAAATGGCGGTCTCAAGGTTAACATCCCTGTTCCCATGACAACCGCTACATCATTATAACTTTGCACCACACTAGCAGACACATCCATTTTTTATAAGGACAGAGTGATAAATACGAGACAGTGTATGTTTTGCAGAATTTTTTATCAAGTTAAGTGCATATTGTCGATTAAAAATAAACAAACAAGCAACAGCTAGCAATAGTTACACTGTCAAAAATAAAGAATTATATACCATCCATGTACCATCCATGTCATCTTCTCTGCTATGTGGAAAGTCCGAAGGTCACCCCAACTCATGAACTTGAAATAGGCTGAAATTGTGACTTGGGGGGGTGTCCACGTGCAACTAAGAGTCGGCGACTCATATTTACCATAATTCCGAACCACTTAATCCTTCTAGGGTCACAGAGAGACTGGAGCCTATCTCAGCCGATACTGGGCGAAGGCAGGGTACACCCTGATTGGCTCACTGGACTATCACAGGGCAGCACACACACAGAACCTAGGACACTCACACCTAGGGTCAATCTCGGAACAGCCAGTTAACCTAATGTGCATGTCTTTGGGCTGTGGGAGGAAACTAAACTCAGGACATTCTTGCCGTGAGGCAGACGTGCCATCTACAATCATGCCAGGAAGACAGCATTGGGACATTTATAAAACATTTCTTTTTGTAGACTCATGCGGACTATCAGTTCTGTCAAGTGATTACACAAAACTAAAACATGTACAAGAACTGGGTTCTGTTTTAGCGGATTCATTCCCATGCAGTGGCTTTTAAATGTGTGTGCAGGTAATACTTTGTGGGGCCAGTGGTGTAGTGGTTAGGGTGCTGGGCTCATGATTGAGAGGTTGTGGGGTCGAATTCCCATTAGACCCACCACTGTGCTAAGATCCCTGGGCAAACTCTCAACCACAAGTGTGCCTCTGTCCACCCAGCAGTATAAATGGGTACCAGTAACATACTGGGAAGGTAACCTGCAATGGACTAACGTCCCATCCAGGAAGAGTTGAACTCCTAGTAACTTCGTGCTAAGGAAACCGGGAACAAGCTCCGGCCTGATGAGCCTGTAGACTCGGGTCTAAAATCCCATCAGACTTTACCTTTACATTTTATGTAATACTTTACCCTACATCACTCCTAATTTTTCTGATAAACTTCACTGCCTAACATTACCAGTTTCACTGTTAAGCCATTCAGCCCACAGCTCTTCCATTTAATATCATCACAAGCCTTTACTGGTTATTTCCCCATCAGTAGTTTTAGTTTGAAGACAACTGCAAAAAAAAAAAAAAAAAAAAAAAAAAAAATTAGACCTTTGACCGATCTAAAGCAGATATCTAGACTGAGATCTGCATTCACTTCCGGATATTCGAGTTGGGAAATCGGCCTGCCATAGCTTCTCAATCTGCAGCCAATTTAATTTGAATTTGTAAATACACAAGTCAGGAGAAGGAATATTTCTTAATTACAAAAATGGAGCATTATAGCGAGCTTTTGGTTACCTGAAAATGTAAATAGGATGCAAGTCTTCAAATAGCATTAGTTTTCCTATACTTATGGAATGACAACTGAATTAACTGGATTGAGTCCTGCTTGCACGGGTTTTCTCAGGGTACTCCGGTTTCCTCCCTCCCACAATCCACAAGACATGCACATTCAGATAATTGGCTGTTCCAAATTGCCCCTAGGTGTGAGTGGTTGTGTGTGTTGGCTCTGCAATGGTCTGGCAAAAAAGTGAGTGAGTAAGTGGTGTTCTCAGTAACTATTTAAGAATCCATCTACAGTAGAATTCATTGGTGGAGCACTCAGTGTTGATGGTAGTTCAGGGATGAGACTGGGTTCGCATTATCTATTCATGGACCCATATTTTCATTCATTACAGCATCAATCTAACAAATGAACTTGTAATATTTAACAGGAGAGTGGGAGGTACTGATGAGAGCCGGAATTGGGGGCCTCGAGATCGAAGTGCTCTGCTCATCGAAAATTAAACTAAAAAATAAAAACAAAAATTCTCATGTAAGAGTGACAGGATGTGTCAGCACACATTATATGCAATAACCTTTTCCTGTGTACAATTACATACTACTCAATCGAGCTTTTTTGTATTTATGCTACCAAGGTTACATTACTTCCCACCCTGTTGTTCTGTGTACTTAAGAATTGCTGTCTACTAACTGGCCATACTGTTGAATATTTATTGCATTGAGCTGCACTGCTTGTCATTCCGATTGAAATGCGTCTATATAAATTCACCTACTCTTACTCTTGTCACACTTCACTTACCAGCCACTTTATTTTAAACACTTTGTAGGTCAGCATGAATTCTTCATTAGTATGGATTCTACAAGGTGGTGCAAATATTCCTTAGAGACTCTCGTTTGGCTTGACATGACTGCATCACAGAATCGCTGTAGATTCTTCGGCTGCATATTCATGCTGTGGCTCTCCAGTTCTATACTGGAGAGGTATTCTATTGGGTATAGATCTGGTGACTGCAGAGGTCAATCAAGTACACTGAACTCATTGTCCTGCTAATGGAACGACTTGCAGTTTGAGATATGTCGCATTATCATGCTGGATTTTGCCATTATACTAAAGGGGGTACTCATAGATTGCAAGGTACCTCCACCAGGATAGTGTAGCAAAAGAGTCTATATATGGGTACTGTTATTAATTACCCATGTGCTCTTCTTACGATATGTTTTATAGTAGGTCTCGTTCGAGGGTCTGGATAACTGTCTCATTTAAAAGTCCATATGTGGTTTTCTATAGTGTTCCATAGTGACGATATGTCTATCGGCACTCGACTTATAAACGTTCAAATTACTGTGACTCTAATTTTCACCTTTAATTTTCAGGATCAACTCTGGTCAAAAGTAATTGTCTCATTTGAAAGTCCATGTGGTTTCCTATTAGTGTTCCATGCTAACATCTATATCAGCACTTATTTCTAAGTTATAAGAGCTCCATACCAGATCTCCAAAACTTTGTGACCTTGTTCTGACCTCCACCATTGACCCTTACATACGAAAATCAAATCAACTCTGGGACTCAGTAGTGTTCCTACCAAGTTTGGTGAAAATCCGAGCATGGGTATGGTCAGGATTTTGTTCACGAACAAACTGACAAACAGACTTTCAAACCCCGGTGATTACAATACCTTCACCAAAACTCAATGCATGTGATCAGATAGGCTGCGACATTCCAATAATTCCTGATTAGTGTTAAGGGCGCCGATTTATTCAGAGGAAACATTTCCCATAGTGGATCACTCTCACCAGACCATCACAGGGCAATGCACACACAACCATTCACACTCAGTTGAGGTAATGTGCATGGAAGGACTGGGGAAGGAAACCAGAGTGCCTAGATGAAACCTATGCAAGCACGGGGAAAACATGCAAACTTCACACAGGAAATGCTCAAACCCGGGAAGGACCTTCTTGCTGTGAGGTGGACGTGCTAACCTTTATGCCACAATTTCTTAAATTTATAAATTAAAAATAACCTTGCCCCAGTCTGGTATCAACAACCATGCCATGGTTGGTCATCGAGAAGCTCTTGGAGAGTATCAGCATAACTTGATGCCCAGCTTCCATATGATTGGATGTTTGAATAAATACAGGCTTTCTGAATAAAGACGTTCTGTTTATGGAACCCGTGTGGTACTCGTGATATTTTGCCCCAATGGTAGGTCAAAATACATTATTATTCCTATTTCTTTTGTATATTTCCATGAAAGATGTGTTCCAATTTGAAAGCTATTATTTGCTTCCTTTGTTCACAGGGCAGAATGACCCTTTTGTCCTCTGCTTTTTATCTGCCACTTCACACTGGGCTACACTTGGCTCTCATCCTCTCAACAAGGACTTGGGCTTTTGGAGGTAGGCCACTTTTGCCACTCGTATGCACACAGAATACTGTACGCTCTAATGTCAGTGAGTCAGCTAACATGTTCTCAATCAAGCGTAGCATGTACTTAAATCGTTCAAATTGGTTTTCAGCCATCCCTGTCCTGACAGAGCTCTGCTTCGCCCCGCCTTGTTCTCCAAGGCACACCACAGTAACAATTACACCGGTGTCACGAAGACATGTAATAATCATGCAAATTAGCCACTGCTGCATTGGGTTTACCGTCACCGCTGCCAGAACCACAACTGGGCGTAAGTGTACGGATTGGCTCGATGCCAGTTTTTGCACGTATTGGTAAAGAAGAAAGCACTGACCATGCATACGTTATAGAAGGCTCCTTTCCTTTAGGACAGGGAAGGAAGCATGACGTTCTCCTCATTCTGTTTTTGATGTTTACCTGCAATGCGCAGCTGCTTGCTGTCCAGTTGTTATCCAGTGTTATGCAAAGCAGCAGGCGCCAAAAAGCTAATGAATGATCTAGTGATGCTAATTTCTTCCAGCAGCAAAAAAAATTAAATAAATAAAAAAACACACATTGTTCATAATAAAATCTAACACGAGCCAGAGTGCATAAGATATGGAGTAATAAAAGCCAGGGTTGTAAGCATGAGCTTCACCTGCAATTAGCCATCCATCACTTTATGGCTTAAGCGGTTATTTCTAAAAAGATTATGGATCGTCCGGATTCAGCATCAGAAAACAATCTTCCAGTTTTATGGCGAAACGGGTGTTATAGCACCAATACAAGGGCATGTTTTATGGACATCTGCAAACTATTAATGGGCATTTTTGTCACTCTCTATAAATCACTCCCAGCAGCGTGTGTAAGCAAGGTGTGCTCTGCTTCCCAGACACAGAAGAGCGTCACACAGTTTAGCCTTTCCGCTTGACCAATTCGAGGCACTGTGTGTACCAAACCGGTCCTGAGATGATGGACTGCTTGTGTACTAGAACACCCAAATGGCTTGTTTATTAACGCATTCATGGTTAAAGTCACGTTTCGGTCTTGCTTTTAAAAGTCAGCTTTTGACTAATGACAGCCGTCACAGGAAAAATAAGCATAATATGCAGTACGTGTAATGTCTGGGCTGTGATAGATAAAAACACTGCATATGGGTTCCCAGTTTTGGCTCGGCTGTTAGTCATAACCCCCAGAAAGCATCTGCAAACCATTTTAACCAATATATGATTTTTTTCCTCAGTCTGCTTCATCTACATCCCAACAAACTACACAGTCCTCCTTGTAGCTTGAGCGCTATGACATTTCTTTTAGGATCTGGCAGCTAGCGATGTGCTTATATGCAGAAACTCTCTACTACAAAACACACAATCTCAGTCTGTGGCTTGCATGAGTTCCTTTGAAGGGCCTAAGTCTATATTGGCATGACGCCAGATTTTTCTTCAACGTCACATGTCAAATTGATTTATCCATTCTGTAGTCCAGATGTTCTCGCTCTTCTGATGTCCTAGTTTGGCATGATCCAAAAGGGTATTTCTCAATAATAGACTCACACTCATCACATTTCACGAATTGCTATGCTTGATATACTGTATATTATACCAGATACATAACCAGGCACAGTGGTCTAGCGGTTAGCACATCCACCTCACAGCGAGAAGGTCCTGGGTTCAAGTTCTGGGCATTTCTGTGGAGAGTTGCATGTTCTCCCTGTGCTTGTGTGGGCTTCTTCCAAGTAATCTGGTTTCTACTCACAGTCCAAAGACATGTACATTAGGCTAACTGGCTGTTACGAATTGCCCCTAGGTGTGAGAGTGAATGGTTGTGTTTTGGCCCTGCTATGGTTCGGTGAACTGTTCAGGGTGCACCCCACCTTCACCCAGTGTCAGCAGAAATAGGCTCTATCCTAATAGGATTAAGCGGATCAGCAAATGAGTGAGTGAGTGTGTTTAAATTGGGTCAGCATGTCGCGTTAGAGGTTAGCACGTATACCTCATAGCAAGAAGGTCCTGGATTCGTGACTTGGGCTTGGCGAGGACCTTTGTGTGGAGCTTGCATGTTTCTTCCCATGCTAGCATGGGTTTCCTCCAGATACTCCAGTTTCCTCTCACAGTCCAAAGACATGCACATTAGGCCAACTAGCTGTTCCAAAAATTGCCCCTAGGTGTGGATGTGAGTGTGAATGGTTGTGTGTGTTTGCCTAGGGTGTACCCTAATTCCAACCTCCCCTAACTAAATTCATTACAAAATAGAAATGCACTCAGAGAGAGTGCAGACCTCCACCAAGGTAGAACAATCTCTTCTTTACCCGGGCTATTGTGGCAGATGATCTAGAACAGGGTCCCCTTGTGGCCTGCTCTGCAAATTTTTTATTTTTTTTTTTTTTGAGCCCTGTATTTTTTTTTTCTTGCAACAAATTCTGGGTAATTTCTGCCTCCTTGTCCTATGTTAAAAAAAAATCCTTCAAGACTATCCTGCATCTGGATCCAGATCACACCCAAAATTTAATCAGTTCTTTGTTGGCCCAAGACCCACATTTGGTTACAATTTTGTGGAAATCTGTCCATTGGAGTTTTTGAGTTATCGTGCTAACAAACACAGACACACACGACCACATACGATGCCCCTTTGACAATTAAATATTAATAGTAATAAAAATTGCACTTGGAGAGCGCAAACCTCTGCCAAGAAAAATAATAATAATAATAATAATAATAATAATAAAGTATCAGTGTGTCTGTATGTCTGTATTTGGAATGTTTCCTACTCGTAAAATAAATAGATAAATCCATACACAGCACCCCCTGCTGGGCCTGCTGTAATATAACACCTAATGTCCTATTTCACAATGTAAAAGAATCTTTAAAGAATTCCTGAATCCAGAATTTGATCAGGATCTCCACCAAAATCTAATGGAGTCTTACTTTATGTAAAGTTGCTAAATTAAACTGAAATAATTCCAGTGTGAATGGAAGTAAAGGCAGGTACATGTGCATCTGTAGTTATGAATTCCAGTGATGTAGCTGAGGTTGAAGAACTGTCAGAGCAAGAATTCACACACCATGCCGACCGTGTTGGCATTTCTTCCTCCGTGTCTTTCCCACTGTTTTCAAGTGTTCCTGGGGGCATCCTAGTACGGTTCATTTATTTATTTTATTATTTAAATTTTTACGAGTAGAGTAGGCCGCATTCCAAAGACAGAGAGATATTTTTAGAATGTTAAGCAGATACTGATAGTGATCTTGGCACTGTGTTCTACCGCTAGTAGATCTACTACTATAACATGTTTGAAGTGTTCACTTGTATCAGAATTCCTTATACACTGTCATGGCTGAAAGTGCCATTTTATTTCTGACACACCTTCAGGGAAGAAAAATGAAACCATAAACACTTATAAAAGTCATCCTATTTTTAGGATTATTCAGGTTGCAGCATGTGTGCTGCACACAAATGTCAAGCTCCTAGAATCCAATAATTACTGTGAAATTACTGCGTGCCACCTATCATATACAAAGCAAAGTAAGTTTATTTCATGCTATTTTGGCCTTGGGACACAAAACTCATTAAAGTTCCCACACATGTGGATGGTAAAATCTGACCCCGGCTCAGCTATAGAGTACAGAACAAAATCATCCGCTATTGCTACTTGGAAACCATGACTCCAGGTTAGCTCTGTGTGCACAACCATAACAACTTAAAACGCCTTACAGTGCTTAGAATTGTAATAAGAAGTTAGTTTATTACCTTTTCTTATCACACACTCACTTACCTCATCCTACTAGGGTCACCGGGGGCTGGAGACTATCTCAGCCGACACTGGGTGCAGGCTGGGTGCACCCTGAACAGCTCACCAGTCCACACAACCATCAAACACTCACACTAATAGCTAGGATAAATTTGTAACAGCCAATTAGCCGTTAACTGTTGGAGGAAACCGGAGTACCCAGAAGAAACCCATACATACACAGGGAAAACATGCAGACAGACTCCACACAAACACCTTCCTGCTGTGAGGTGGACGTGCTAACCATTACGCCACGGTACTGCCCCAGTTCGTTACATGTACTGTATATCTATTACCCTTCACTCACAGTAATAAAGCACTGATTTCACAGGTGACAGAAGGTCACTCCAGTGTGTGTTTAGCCTGTGTCTCATAAGGCATTTCCGTCAAATATGAACACAGCTGACACGAACAGTTAGTCACGCAGTAATGCTGCCCAAAGTAACGGAAAAGTTCAGGACTGCAGGATAAATGTGCTCCACCACTGCGCTCCAGTGAATAACACAGTTATATTCCCGAGTCACAAAACAGAGGTTTAGAGTGAGCACTCAGTGACCTACAAATATAAACACACTATTTCAAGACTCAAATTACACGGAACGGTAGCATAAATGTTATTTATTTATTTCATTTTGGTGCAGTGAAATTTCTGTCCCCCCAGTGGGCTATCAAAGGCATGTAATAGAACCACTGCTGTCGTTCAAAAAGAGTAGAACATTGGGCTGTCGTCAGCATGTTTCTGCCCTGCGATGGCCTGGCGAGATGTCCAGAGTGTACTCTGCCTCTGCCAGAGTCGGCTGCGATGGGCACCAAGATCCCCGCGATTGTGATTTTCTGGCTATTCTGGTACATGTGTGTAAATCTCGAACCTATAATATATATAAAGGGGGTGTCATATCAGAAAACCCTGTAGGTCCTACCTTAGGCAACCACCAGGAAACATCCTGACATTTTGCACCATCATTAAGGCGTGGATTATTATTACTATTAATAATATTTTATTTTTTTTTGATACACTGTAGCACTGAGCACACAAACACACGCAAACAGTGAATACATACACACACTCAGATCAATAGGCTGCCAAACACTGCGGCACCCGGAGAGCAGTTGGGGGTGAGGTGCCTTGCTCAAGGGCACTTCAGCCATGAAGGTGGAGGAAGGGAAGGCACTGCTCACCCCCCCACCCCCCGCCACACATTTTCCCTGTTGATTCGGGAATCAAAACACCAACCTTTAGGTCCCAAACCCGCTTCTCTAACCATTAAGCCATGGAGTGTTCCATAAAATGAAAGTTAGTTCCATAAAATTCTAAATGGGGGCAACAATTTAAACAACCTTTAAATGCTTTGCGACTACTGAGTCGTTCATGGCTATAAATAAAACTTATTAATTTTGAAGTGGCTGTGCTTTGGTTAATAGTGGTGCTTCACAGACATCGAAACGTCTTTAAACATTATTTTCATCATCAGCTCACTGTCTTTGTTCAAGCCCTGTTGTCATGTCCTATATCAGAGCAGAAAGCATAACATGTCTCTGAAAGCTAGAGGAAACCTTCCCCTTTCTGATTAGAAAAGAAAATCATTTTCAGGAACGTTAATAATCCGATTTATGATTAGTCATGACTACGGATTTACTATGGAAGCTGTGCTGCTTGGTGTTTTTTGTTAATACTTTAAATGCTCTGCTATAATTACAGTTTACTCTAATTTATTCATGATCTGTACCGCTTGTTATTTAGGGTCGCTAGGAATCTGGAGCGGCAGCATGGTGGCGTAGTGGTTAGCACATCCCCCTCACAACAAAAACGTCCGAGGTTCAAGTCCCAGGCTCGGAGAAGGCGTTTCTGTGTGGCGTTTGCTTGTTCTCCCTGTGCTCGCATAGGTTTCGTCCAGGTAGCCCGGTTTCCTCCAACAGTCCAAAAACATGCAAATTAGACTAACTGGCTTTTCCAAATTGCCCCTAGGTGTGAGCATGAATGGTTGTGTGTGTAAGCCCTGTAATGGTCCTTAGCACCTTTGTCCAGTGTTGGCTGAGATAGGCTCCAGCCTCCCAGAGACCCTAACAGGATTAAGCGGTTCAGTGAAAGAAATGATAAATAGGAAGCTGGAGCCTATCCCAGCTGCCTCCGGGCTAAATGCAGGGTACACCCTAAACAACCTGCCAGTCAATTCAAGGGCCAACAAAGACACACAACCATTCCAAAATAGGGGCAATCCAGAATATCCACTTAGCATAACATGCATGTATTTGGACTATTGGAGGAAACCTGGAAAAAACACACGAAAGCGCAGAGGAAACATGCAAACTGACTCAAACCCAGGACTTCCTTGCTGTAAGGTGACAATGCTAACCATGCCCCGTCTACTCTAATATTTAGTGAATAGTGACTCCTCACTAAGGTGATCGTTTGCTTGCTGCAACTTTTTCTGAACCACTTTATCCTTTATTAGGGTCGTGGTGAGACTGGAGCCCATCCCAGTTGCCTCCAGGAGAAGGCAGGGTACCCCCTGAACAGCCGTGCTGCAACTTGTGATGATTAAAAAACAGCTGTTTTTTTTGTTTGCTTGTTTGTTTGTTTTTTTTCCAATCTGATGTGACCGGGCTGATGTAAGTAACCTTTATTACCATGAGGTTGTGGCATGCTATTTTAATAAATAGCAGAAATTATGCTGTGGTGACAAAGTTGCGTAGTGGTTAGCACGTCCGCCTCACAGCAAGACGGTCCTGGGTTCAAGTCCCAGGCTTGGCGAGGGTGTTTCTGTGTGCGGATTGCATGTTTTTCTTCGTGGGTTTCCTCCGGGTGCTCTGGCTTCCTCCGACAGTCCAAAGAGATTGCACATTTAGATAATTGGCTGCTCCGAATTGCTCCTAGGTGTGAGTGTGAATGTTTGTGAGTGTGTTTCCTTGTGATGGTCTGGCGAGCTGTTCAGGGTGTACCCCGCTTTGTCCAGTGTCGGCTGAGATAGGTTCCACCCTCCCAGCGACCCTAACAGGATTAAGGGGTTCGGCAAATGAGTGAGTGAGTAAGAAATTGTGCTCGATAATAGAGGGACACTATACTGAGCAGTGGACCATAAGAAAGGCTGTCATAGATAATAGGGATCGTGATTGAAGCCATGACTGAATTACCTTTTGAGTGCTTGTCCTGCGCAGAATGAAACACTTCTTCACCACAAAGTATCCACAGAACAGCATATTTGACAATATTCTACAGCCAAAGCCTCAAAAACTTCAAGACAAGTTCAGCAAATTGTACAAAATGTTATTGTGATTAAAATAAAAATCAATAAATAATGAATCCCAAGTCATTATTCTAGTTTATACATCTCAACGTAAAGTACTTTTCAGTGACTATTTGCTAAATTACAAGAGCAGAGTCATTAATAAAGCAGTTTACCGGCTTGGTTGAGGCTGTAGTCCTGATTTGTGATGAGGAAGAGGAACTCCTCACAGGTCTTGTGCTCTAATAGGGGGCTCTCGTTCATGCAGAGGTCAGTTATTAGGGCCACCGCCTTCTCACACACCATGTCATGCTCCTTCCCGACGGCGCTCATGCTCCTCAACGCATCCTCAGTTTGACGGTGTGACGGACTCCTCCAGAGGGTTCGGCACACGCACGCTCGCCGAGCTGCACCCTTGTGTCCACATCAACGCTGTGCTGTCTCTCATGTGTATGTCTCTGAGTGTGTGTGCAGCAGAACATCTTCAGCGCATAGATATGTGTGTCAGGGGATGTGTGCGCACAAAGATTGTGCAGTGTGTGTGTGTGTAAGTGAATACAATAAGTGTATGTGCACAAATGCGTGGGTTTAATGATTCATTTGAGCCCTCAGGTGTCCCAGAAGCAAGGATTGTTGCATCACATTAAAATCTGGAGCTCAGCAATGGGGATGCAACAGATGAGCCCAGCAGTGCGATGAAGTCGTGTGGAGTGCAGCATGTGCCCTCGTCACCCTCCCCTCCCTTTACTTTATAATAGAAAACTCTTCTGTTAGCTCTCCGTCTTTCGCCAGTGGGGTTGTTTTTCCTCAGGCTGACCTGTCCCCCGGTGCATGCATCTCTCTTGGCACTTGTTCCCCTGAGCTCTGCACCCTGTAACTGCCTACTATATGTATGTGTGCGTGTTTGTGTGTGTGAGACATACAGTATAATTGCTATTATCCAAAGACTATTTGTCAGTTAGAGGTTTTTTTTTTTTTTTTTAAATGGTTATTGTATGCTTCAAGTGCCTATTGTTCAGCAGCAGACTAACAGAAAACGCATGCCTCATGAATGTTAAGCAAAAACCTAGCAAGTACATTAGCAAGATGCGTGACCATCAACCTGGAGATCGCCAGTCCAAATCAAGGTTGATGCACACAGCCATCCACGGCTGAGGGTCCATGGGAGCTAAGTGGCCAAACTCTCCTGGGAGGGAAGGATGGCATGGCATACGCTCACCCCCCCTGTCACTCAAAGATCACCAGCCAATCATGGGCCACTGCAAGCTTATGCATAGAAGGGGGCGGATGTGTTAGGCTGCCCTGAATATGCACATGCAGCAGCTCAAATAAATGCGAGAGGCAGTATCACGTGTCACGGGGGAATGGGCTTTCTTACACCCCTCCCTATTTGTAATGGTCATGTGATTGGGAGGCCATAGTTGACAGGTGGGAATTGGCTACGAATAGACAGCAAGAAGTTCATGGGTTCAAGTCCCAGGCTCAGCAAGGGCATTTCTGTGTGGAGTTTGCATGTTTTCACCGTGCTTGTGTGGGTTTCCTCCGGGCACTCTGGTTTCCTCACACAGTCCAGAAACATGCACATTAGGCTAACTGGCTGTTCCGAATTGCTCCTATATTTGACTGTGTACAGTTGTGTATGCGTTGGCCCTGCAATGGACTGGTGAGCTGTTCAGGTAGTACCCTGCCTTTACCAGATTTATATTGCTTATTCCCCAGGGATGCATGGAAGCTGGACTTTGGGTGAGGGTCGGGTGTAGGGTTTTGGGTGAATAGGACACCACTCTATTGCAGACACAAACAACCATTCACACTAACAGGCAATGCAGAGTAGCCGGTTGACTTCATGTGAATGTCTTTGGATTGCAGGAGGAAACCAGAGTACCCGGAGGAAGCTGATGCAAGCACAGTGAGAACATACAAACAGAAAGGTCCCAGTCAGCCACAAGATTGGAACCCAAAAAAGTCTTGCTGTGAGGCGAGAATGCTAAACTCTGAGCCACAATGCCGCCGCCACCAATGGCGACCTCATTTCCTTACACGTAACCAAACGCCAGAAGACAGGAAACATACACAACATTCATAGAATGGGCACACTGTCAGAAAAATGAGGTCTATGCTACAAGCAACACTAATGTTCCCCCTAGGGCTTATTGTTGACCTTCAAGTTAACAAGATGCACCTTTTAAAGGCCATAGGGGTACATGCTCCTAAACAGTATAAAAGTGCACAAATAAGTACCTTAGAGAGAAGTGCTCCGGTAACAACCTGCAAAAACGAAGAGTAGTGAAAAGTAGGGCATGCTACAGGAAATAGCAAACATGGGAAACTAAGGCTTGGGAATGCAAGATAACTGGCATTAAGACCTTCCAAAGAGACAAAGGAACAGCCGAGTAGCAACAAACATGCTAAACAAAATCAAACAGAACAGCTGAACACATCAGGGTAATAAATCAATGATAAGACTGGGGCGGAGACAGGACTGAAACCAAAACAAAGGCACAGAGCAACGGTTGTACACAAAAGCACATGATGTGGACTCAAAGCCAAACATCAGTGCAGCACCCTGACCTCTCTTCAGACATACAGTAAAACGAAAGACTTTCTCCTCCTACGGCTTCAAGAGATTTTTTTTTATCATGGTTGGGTATTTAAAGGTGCCCATGCATACTGAATAGTTTATGTGTTTTGTCTTCCATTATTAGTTCATTTTTGGCTGAATGCTAAAGTTTCCTGGAGAAACCACTCCATCTCACAGGCTTAGTTTCCCTAATTCACCTGTTTTACATCTTGTTTTGGTTCTGTGTCTAACTGTAATCAGACTGCATGACCAGAGGAACGATCTTGTGCATGCACGATAACTTGGCAGCGCAACACCGGTTCATAGAAAGTGGAAAAGTCCGAGATCAAGTGTTCTGCGCTCTCGCTCACCTCAAGATGGTGATGATTTCTAATACAATCGTGTCCCGTGCACGGGTCATTAACACTCACGTACAGGAGTAAACAAATGGTTTCAAAACATCATGGCGGTTTCGATTTTATTTCCAATATATAACCCTGTGTTTCATGTTTATTTAATATGCCTACAAAGTGAATGAGCCCCTTTAAGCAATGTACTACACTCGCATACTTATTGTTTCATGGTAAGAACATCTCAAGAACCTCTATGACAACATATCTCCTCTTACAACAACAGAGCCTAAGATTGGCGGGACGTTGCTGGCATAGCAAAAACAACTCATCTTTTACATTAAAACCTCATTTGTAATAAACAGAGTAGATGACGACCGACAATGACCTACACTGAGCAGCTTACTCAAGACACTGAATGCCGCATTGAAGATCTGCCAAATGCCAAGAGCAGCAAAGTGGACTGGAGGAGACGTATCATGAACTGCCGGGCAAGCTCGACAAGATGATGATGAGATAATGATGGTGAGATCTTTAGCATGAATTTAATACTACCACTATCTTAGATTGAGACTTACATGAGAGAAAGTCTTAACAAAACAGATTTATCCAACTTTCCAAGACTAATATGGAATTCTGGATATTTACACTTTGGATAGCACAGAATCATTACATTATAACCATTTCAAATGTGGTCTGTTCTCTAGAAGGATGAGCTCTATATATTTAGATGTTTGATGAAAGAATTCCTGAACTTCTCCATCAATAACTAGCATTAAAGGAAATGGGTCATGAAATTCCAAAAATTCTGTCGATTCAGTTCATAAATTGAATGAAAAGGATACCTTGTGTATTTTTATAGACTTGGCTGCCTTAATGAGTCCATATCGACAATATTTTGTAGTCGACTAAATGAGCGTTTCCTTATAAGGAAACATCGAAAGACATACTCCATAGTCCTTTACCATATATGGAAGGGGCCTGACCCTGTTACATGAGGCAACATGCATGTGCAATGCATGATTTCTGTGGTACCTAAGGAAGTTTAGCAACTGATTTCCCTTGAAACTTCATTATAAGTGACTTTATAAGTGACTTGACTAAATTGGTTTTCTATTTTCTCTATTTTCTCATTAAAATGAACATATTCCAAATACTGTAAGAGCTAGAGATTAGATTGAGCAAGACTGTAGTATTGCTTAATTGTCTGGTTCATCCATAAACCGAATCCATTATTAAGTTTATATTTATAGCAGCAAATTAAATAATTGTATATTTTCATATTTAAATCCATCATTTTCTTCTTTAATTATTACATTTTTTAAGGATCACATGCAAACTAGACTGTGGGTTCAGCACTAAAAATGGTGAGGAAATGCAAATTTGGTCTTAAACGTAAGTCACAAAATTGAATATACTAATTGTACAAAAAAAATTGTATGCAGATGTCATGATTATCAATATGATTAAAGCTTTCTGGGGGAGCATAGTTAATTTAGCATTTTGTGAAGAAGGTTCCAGTATCAGCGCCTTACAACAAAGGTAAAGCCGTAACTTGAAGGAAAATTTAACCTGAACTTAATAAAAGCTTGCATGCATCGTATATGTGTTCAAAATGCATTAAAACGTGCTGTTATTACAATTCTTCCTGAAGAAAAAAAAACAACAAGAAATAAATCCACGTATGTGACATTAAGTACAGAAGTAATTTGCATAGGAATAAATGGCGGGACACACCATTCGTTCTTAAAAACAAGCCGATGTGATGGATGTGAACAGAAGCTCTTATTATGTGTAGATGTACCTAGTTTTATTTTATTCAGCAGGTAACTCGTTTATATAATAGATGTATACTCTTATTTTTGCCATTATCTTGCCCTATATGAACCGACAAATTCATATCCTATTCTTGCGATTTCTCACTAGAGTGAGAAAAAGCCTGCAGTCTTTGCAAATTGTAATTTTAGCAGATTGCGATTTCGAAAAAGTAAGTAAAAACCACCTGATAATGAAAATATCAATATGTCCATGTGTAACAGGAGGGTTTGGATGGCTTGCCTTTCGTTTCACTTTAATATTTTCTATAAAAGAAAGTCTTCAGTGTGTTGCACTTTGCGGTTTCTTGGTAACGTGACAAGCTGCCTGTTTTCTGACTATCTAACAAAATTTCCACCACATTAAGTGGCACTATAAACAAAACAAAAAAAAAACTATGCTGCTTTTTGAAATATAATTTAAAAAACTGTAATTATTTGTAAATTGGTGTGGTATAACAGAAGGCATGTTGTGTTTTATTCGTTACCAGTCCAAGTACTAACACTTTAAAGTTCTTTTTACTTCTTCTTCTGTCTCGTTTTTTAGGTTTCATTTTCTGCCTTCATTTATTTCAATAAATCATATTGGGGAAATCTGGATGAAATACAAGGAAATAAAATGAATGTATATAAGCATCACACTTCCAGCATTTTAGCATGGTTTAATAATATTTCACTTCTTCATAACTTTGAAGGTTTATTAACTGCGTGAAATAGCTAAAGTTTGATGCTGACTAGACAAAAGTTAGCCTGTTTTCATTACTCAGAGTTTTTCCTAGTTAATGAGCTCCGAATCAGATAGCAGAGTCTTTACCGAAAGCCGTTTTAATGTTTCCTTTTTTTACTCTGCCACTCCATCATTAACCCCTAATGACCACCTGCTTGCATGTGCTTTATAGCTGCCAGTGGTTATGCCATACATACAGACAGATAGTCTGGAAAAATGTCTGCAGCAGTATGTTTTACACAGAAAACCAGTGGCTTTTCACCTCCTCCAGCTATTGAAGCAGAATATTAAATCTCTTTTATGTCGTGAATCACAGTCTCGTTTTGTCATGATCGAATTCCATTTATTACTTCTCACTCTTTCTTCTCAAGGTTAATAGTCACCATGTAGGCAACGTTGTGAAGGCTTGACCTGATTCTCTCGCTGTCACTTTTCATTAAAAAAATAATAGCCTTGCTCCTGGCTAACTCTTACTGCATGAGCTCAAATTTGTGCTGAATTTCTTACACAGCAGAATCCTGTTTCTTAGCTGTATGTAGCATTCAGATGATCCAGATGCCTCATTTATCAAAGCAGGCATCGAACAAGTTTTAATTTTTTTGCATCAAATCCAGCAAAGATATTTCATCAGACATGTTGGATAAATATTGATGTATGCAGTGGATGCTGACGATGTTGCCTTCAACTTACCTCAGTAGTAAAAACCTGGAGCTCATATTTACGTCATTTTCCAATTGTGTAAGAGGCTGATAACACTAGAGGTGCCATAGAAAAACCACTGACAGGAATGGAAACGCAGCTGTCGCGTTTCATTCTCAAAATATTCTTAAATTTGTCTCACGACAGTCACAGCATCGCATTTTCGTCGCCTGCTTCGTAATGTCATTGCAAAAAAATTGCTAAAATATGTTTGAAATTTCCGCGAATGTCGCAAAACTAGGCTCTGACGCGGAGCAGTCTCAAACTCTTTTCAAACAGTCTGCACATGTCACGAGAAGGTCGCAAAAAGTTGTTGTTTTGCTCACAAATAATTGAAATAAATTTTTCATGTGCAAGGAAAAGCGACAAGACTTTCTACACGGAAAGTCTGGGAAAAGTTTGAGACTTGCTGGCATCCGCCAGCGACTGATTTATAGGAGATTCGCTTTTTCCCCCTGCAAAACAACCATAAAGCAATCACAAATTACTCGCAAATTAGACGCAAATTGTAGCACAATGCACATATCTATTCACCTGCATTTGGAGTCGCAAAACATTCTAATGCAAAATTTGCAAAGAAAATCGCAAAAAAATACATTTTTCATCTGTCGTTTTTCTATCGCACCTCTAGCGTGGTCACCCCCTAAGAAAGAAACAAGGACACCTCCAAGCCCAGCTGCTTTTAGCAGCATGCTGTCACAGCTTCCTTACAGCACACTCAGAACTCACTGGCTCATTTCCCGAACCCTATCATGGCCGTGATTAGGCTGGAGCATGGAGGCATGGAGCATGGTACACTCTGAGCATTTTGCACACAACCATTCCCACTCACATCCACACCTAGCCAATTAGCCCGAAGTGCATGTCTTTGAACATGCAAACCTTACACAGAAATGCCCTCGTCAAGCCTAGGACTCGAACCCGGGACCTTCTTGTTGTGAGCAAGCATGCTAACCAAAATGCCACCGTGCCGCACACACTCATAACTCACACTACACTACACTTCCCAGCATTCACTTAACTGACCAGTCGCTTAACTAGTGACACTCCTATCTCATGCGGTGCACACCTGACCTCCATCCCAGTAATTACCTGCACTATCTACGGACTCTGTTTGCCCATGCTCATTGCAAAGTATTGCTCATGTGTTTCATTACCAGTGAATGGTATCCAGTGCTAAAATAGTGCAAATGGCATTACTTTTGTTTGTATGAATTGCTTTTTACATAGTGCGCCTACTATTAGTCATAACAGGGCTATCAGGTTACTGACTATTTATGGAATATTGAGTGTGTGAGAGGATACACATGCAAACCATTTCTTTGTGAATATTCCCTTAAGTAAGAACATTTTTGCTATGTTACAGTGTTTACTGGATGTCTGTGTCATTTTAACACAGCCATATCGGTTCCCTTGAAAACTCCGTCCTGACCGGTGTGAATTGATTGTGAAAAGTCAGAGGTGACAAGCATTAAAGGTGCTGCCAAACAGAAGCAGCTTGGTGACACTTCAGTTATTCATGCTCTCTTGCACGCCTGGCGATTTTCTCCTCTTCCCCAGCTCTCTTTTTCAGTTTCTATTTCAATCTTGTGGGTGTCTGCTTCAAATAAACCTTATAATACCTAAGGAATTAAAGTCAGTTTCAGTTAAGATGGACAGTCTTGGCTGGAGTTAACACAGAGGTGTAATTAAAGTGACATATATGCAACATATATACAGTATAGCATGGAGAGTTAAAGCTGGGGTTGGTCATTTGGATAGCTAGCTTAATTTGAAAAAAGCATCTATTCAGGGCTCTGGCTAAACTCTTCCTTCCAAACCCCCATAGCCAACCTCCCCACCTGACACACGTGAGCTCTGGACTGACTGCTGTTTCGTGCATGGTAGGGTGACTCTTGAGCAGGGAGACACGGGAGCGTTTGATTGGATAATTTCTGGTGGACCACAGGGCAGTGATTGGTTGGTGTTTTTACAGAATTACAGTGGCCACAGATGATTTTTCAGACCTTTTTCAGATCTCATAAGTTATTGATAGTTATCGATTTCATATATATATATATACACACATACATAGCAATTTGTGTTAACGGCTAAAAAGTTACCAACCCCAGCTTTAATTTGAAGTATACCTTCACAGTGCCTTTCTAACACATTAATAGGTATTGGCTATCATATGGACCTCATACATAAGAAGTTATATTGAAATAAGCCTTCATATTAATCATATTAGGTACAAATTGATTGAGAACTTTGCGAATAATTTATATGTATTAATATGATATTTATACCTGATATTTATACCATTTTTATGAAGAAACTATGCACACCTCCTGCAACTTTTTCAAAGCGTCAAGAATGTGCTGTTTTTAAAAAGCTAACCAGAAGCAATGAGTAAAGCTCTGTCCGCAGGTTGTCCCAGGGTGGTAGTGCCCCTCTCTGTAACATCATCACAGAATGTGAAGGTCATGTGACACATTAGCAGGACACTGTGACAAAGAGGCCGAGGGACAAAGAGATAAAGAGACAGAGGGACACGGAGTCTGGCCCCTGGTATTGCACCACTAAGTGGTCTGCCAGTTACATGGGACATCCCAGAATAACTTGCAGGATGTGGATTTAAAAGATGACAGTGTCTCGGTAACTCAGTCGATTATAATCATCTTTAAAGGTTATTGTTCCCTCTACAGTGTAAATTCTCGCATTCATGAAAAATGATTGGTTTGGTTTATTTCTAATCTATCTATCTTTAAAGGGGAAATAACAAACGTACAATCATTCATCTTTAGCAATTGTTTTGCCCTAGTCGGGGTTGTGGAGAATCCGAAGCCTGTCTTATAAGCATCTATCCATTATCTGTACCACTTATCTGTCAGGGTCGTGGGTGAGGCTTGAACCAAGCCAGGATACTGCAGGGCTAAGACAAGCACAAAGAACCATATCTACTCACATACACAAATATGGGAAATCTAGAAAAACCACATGAACTAATATGCATAATTTTGGATTGTATAAGGAAAACGGAGTACCCAGAGCAAAACTCATGCAAGAATGGGGAAAACATGCAAACTCCACACAGAAAGACCCTTGGCCGAGTTTCAAACCTCAAACCTTCTTGCTGTGAGGTGATAGTGCCAACCACTGAGCCACCGTGCACACCCTGTCTCAGAAACAACTAGATGACCTAGTTGCAATGCTAACTGGCATGCCAGTACTTATTTGTTCACATCATGGGCCAATCTACCCATTAGGAGGGTTCTGGAAGGTATAGACCAACCATTAGGAATTATCGACATTAATATGCCAAATAGGGTCATACCCACTGCAGCACTACTAACACTCATAGACCTTTGCGTGGGCAGCTCATGAGTCTTGGGCTCGGGGTAACTTTACCCATGGACCTTCCTGTTGGCAGGCATGAGGAGGTGAGGGAAACCCGAAAACCCAGTGGAAACCCGTATGAGCACAGACAGTATCATGAGCTTAATATGTGGCAATGTTCCCCTTTCCACCACCATGATGCCCCATACAAAGAACTTTCACTCACTCACTCACTCACTCATTTGCTGAATCGCTTACTCCTACTTGGGTCGCAGGGTGGCTGGAGTTTATCTCACTGGGCGAAGATGGGGCACACCCTGAACAGCTCGCCAGACCATCCAGGGCCAACTCACACAACCATTCCCTAGGGGCAATTTGGAACAGACAGTTAGCCTAATATGCACATGTCTATGGACTGTGGGGGGCAACCAGAGTACCCGAACATGCAAACTCCACACAGAAACACCCTCGTGAACCCAGGACTCAAACCCAGGACCTTCTTGCTGGGAGGAGGATGTGCTAACCACTATGCCACCATGCCGCCCCAAACCAAGAACTGTACATACTAATTGTATTCCAAATAATATTCTTATTCTTTTTATGAGAACTGGTCCATGGCTCTGTCCTTACTTTCATTAGTGTGAATATTTATGCGAGGCAAGAAAATGCAGAGAACTTGTAAGTGCCGAGTTCTCAGCTAGCAGGTAATCAATAATTCTGGTATATATAAAAAAAAAATCTGGCTTTATATAGTGTTAAATAATCCCTTTTCAACAACACGATGTGTGTAGAATCGCAAAGCTGTTCTATCTGTACCTCGACAAAGGACAACAGAGGGTATTTTAGGATATCAGAGCTGATCTTAACCCAACAAACCCCTGTCAAGCTGACTTTGAAGACTGAAAGGGCACTGGAAGAGCATTAGACAGCATTCCTGTATCACACTGCTGATTTAACCTCTAAGGACTTGCATTATCCAGAAAGAGGATCTTTTCCGAGGTTCACTGGGGTTATATTGAGCCTTTGAATACCTCAAGACACTTTTGCTAGAAAAGCAAACAAAGGAACTTGTTCTTATACATGAACTTAACAAACATCGAATTGTTCGAATGTACAGGACAATTGAGAATATTAATATTAAGGTATGGCGGTACGGTGGTGCAGTGTCCACCTCACAGTGCAGGTCCACCTCACAGCAAGGAGGTCCTGGGTTCGATTCCCGGGCTCGGGACGTTTCCCTGTGGAGTTTGCATGTTCTCCCAGTGCTTGTGAGGGTTTCGTCTGGGTATTCCGGTTTCCTCCCACTGTCCAAAAACATGCTAATTGGCTGTTTCAAATTACCCCAAGTTGTGAGAGTGAGTGTGAATGGTTGTGTGTGTATGTGTTGGCCCTACGATGTCCTGGTGAACTGTCCAGGGTGTACCCCACCCTCGCCCCAGAGTAGGCTGAGATGGGCACCAGCCTCCCCGCGACCCTAATAAGGATGAAGCGGCTTAGAAAATGAATGAATGAATAAATATTAAGGGTGCAAACAAGTGCATTTTTTAGATTGAATAGATAATTGATTCTGAATGATGGACACTCTATAGATCTGATCAAGGTAAGTGATCCCCGATCGGGTGTTGAAATATAAAGACGCAGGCTAGCTAGTGTACTGTTTGTGCTAGAAACTTGCGAATCTGGCTAGAAAATAAAAATGCATAAAGGACTGGACAGGAGGCATGCAGTGTGCAAGTTCTGTTACGTCAAGTCAATGTATTTCAGAAATGCAACAAACAAATGCAAAATCACATTGGAGAGTCATGTGCTGTTCCTGCTCATCAGTATCTGATCTTACACATAACCCAAAAACGCCAAAGTGAATTACTGAGTCAAGCACAAATTTCCTCACAAAAGGATTGTATTCATTTTCAAAGTTTACTGTGGTCACCCAGTAAAATCAAGATGCATCGATATGCATTGAGAATCGTTTCATAACTGCAAATCAAATTGAACTGTAGGGTGACTAAAGAGTCCAGTTCACAATTTCGCAGTAAAAATAATAAGACGTCTCATTACAGAAATACCTAACAGTACCGTTGTAATAACTTCTCGGGCTGGTTGATACGATCTAAGAAATTATATTGCAATACTTATTGACATTTTCACAATAACGATATTTATCATTTTATATATCATTTCAATAAATTATTTAATGTTATTTCATAAAAACAGCATGACAGCGATTGCAGATTATGTCCAAGTATCTATGAATGTTAATGCTGCACTTGCGTGCTGTTTTTTTCCTCTTTGCTAAGAAGCGCTATTCATATTTGCTTCATGTATTTGGTGGGGATACTACTCTATCTGAGTCTCAGAGATGAATTAATTTCGAAAGGTCTGGGTCAAAGGTAAAGGTCCAAGTAAGGTCACAAAGTTACTATGGAACACTAATTAGAAACCTCATATGACCATACTATCAAATGACTATTACCTTTGACCTTGAGTGACTTTAAAAGGGGTTAATCAAGGTCACAGGATTTTGAGCGCTTATACCTTCAAACCAAGTGCAGTTACTATAGAACACCAATAGGCAACTATATATGGAATTTCAAATGAGACAATGACCTTTGACCTTGAGTGACCTTGAAAGCTCAAACTTTAGCCACCTGGAAAATCCTTTTATTTATTTGTTTGTTTGTTTGTTTGTTTGTTTGTTTGTTTGTTTGTTTGTTTGTTCGTTTGTTTGTTTGTTTGTTTATTAATCATTTGGTCACATCCACATACTATAGAACATATCATAAGACAAGCACATGAGTAATTTAAGCTAGTCCCATATATGGCCTATTTTGGTGCCTTGCACTCTATGAGTGGCCCAATTTTTTTTTTTTAATTAAAGGGTTAATGAAGCCCTGTTTTTCCACCCATGACTCAGTATCTACCCCTTGTTTCCTGCTACTACTGACAGTAAGATTGTAACTTAATAGATCTTATATCTATTTCTACTTTAGCTTCATGCTACATTATACAGATTCTTCATTGATCTACTCTGGGGGCTAAATACACTCCAGGTACCTATTTATTTCTGCAGGAAAGTTGATATCTCTGCTCAGATAGTACAAGATACCCACAATATTCAGTTGACTGATGATATGGATGCTCATATCACGATAATATAATTTATCAATTCGCCCAGAATCAGTTGAGATGGGTTGAGTTGGCTCCAGCATCATTGCGACCCCAGTAGAATTAATTAAATTATGTTTGGCAAATTATTAAAGGAATAATTTATCAATATATTGCTCAGGGCTATTCTTCTCACCAGTTTAATGCAGTTATTTTACTAATCAGAAATATATTGTTGCAGTTTTGTTTTTCCATCAGCGTTAATTCCGTTTCCATTCCAAGGCAAGTTAGAATAACGACGCATGCTACCAGGTCAAATATACAGGGCAAGAAGATTGCATGCGGAGACTCTAGATGAATCTTATCACGTAGTGAGTGTGTGGCGATGTAATAAATCGCCCGGAGATCACCAGGAAGAAATGATGAAATTCAATGATGACGTGTTCGAATCTGAATATATGCTAAAGAATAGCAGGAGGGAGAAGATGGTTGTTGCAATGTCTTCCTAATAAGCAAATGTTATACTGAAGAGACATAAGTCTTGCATTTGTTTGCATTATGGCTAGTGTTTTGCTTTCTTATATCTGTTCGGTGCACCGTATTTCCACTGGGAATTAAGGGTTATATACCTGAATGGGCACGTTTGTAGACTTGGTGATCATGGGTATGGGTAATGCCTGTATTATTTACCCAGAAGCCCAGGGGAAAGAAGAAATAATGTAGAAGGTAGAATAATGTAGCAGGTAGAAATTAAACGTTTCATTTCGGAGAATATTTCATCATTAATTAATAGTGTTATGAAATTTTAGTGTTAACTTCCCAATGAGAGCGTGATCTGACTGCAGGTGCTTTTGGGGCTATAAAAATAGGTTTTGCGGGTCATTAGGGTGAATTTCCCGCTTTCACGTGGAAATGAGTACTGCGTGTGATGAATCTCTGTGAAGTGACGAGGCCAGGGTTGCAGGTGTTTAATCGAGCAGACCCACGGTCAGTTATTCAAAGCAATGCTAATCAACATCAGCCTTTCAAACATGCCCAAAGGCACAGATGTGTGTGTGGGCGACACACACACACACACACACACACACACAAGAAAGCTTAGATGTGCACTTGTTTAAATCAGACTGCAATTTAAGTCTTGTCAGAGGTGTGTCTATTTTGAAAGCCTTTCAGAAGAACATGAAAAGAAGAAGATGTGGAGTTCATGCAAAACAAACCTCCCCACTTAACCCCATTACTAGGGCCATGGGAAGGCTGGAGCCTATCTCTGCCAACATTGGACGAAGGTGTGGTATACCCTAAACAGTTTGCCAGACCAACGCAGGGCAACACATACAACCATTCGCACTCACACCTTGGGGCAATTTGGAACAGCCAGTTGGCCTAATGTGCATGTCTTTGGACTGTCGGTGGAAACCGGAATACCCGGAGGAAACCCACGCAAGCACAGGGAGACCATGCAAGCTCCACCCAGAAACAGAAACGCCCTTGCTCAGGCTGATACTCGAACAGGGCTTATAGTTATGACGAGGAAGTGAATATAATTTCTCTTTCTGTTTTAAGAAACATCTCATTTGGATTTCGCAGTGGCGGCAATGTGTTTTTATCTGCATTTATTATTTAATATAAGCCTTGATTACTAAGCTTACAAGAACCTCATTTATGAAGGATGCATCCTGATAAGAGAGGGCATGCAGTGTTTTCCATGCAAACATTACCGTTTCAAAGAAAGAAGAAAGAAAGAAAGAAAGAAAGAAAGATCCCTGAACATCGGTAGTGACATTAATTATTAATGGACAATATGAATATCTGCATTGTAAACAACATTAGAAGTATCCCAGAGGAATATTTTATTATAATTCTTGCACAAATCAATGCTTTTCATCAGTATTTCAATTCAAACAGCTTCATCCCATTAGTATTTGGAACAGCAAGGCATAAAAGCCTGGGAAGGCATAACAAGTGAAGAAACAAGAAGTCTGGTGGAGTCTGCGGATGCTACCAAATATTAGGTGTTTTTGTACTTTAACCCTTTTTAGGACTTTTGGGGTCCAATGGACTCCCAGCAATTTGTTTTAGCTGGTATATGCTTATTAAAAGTGCTGTGAGGTCATGGTATTATGTATCAGGTAAATAGTTTTATACATTTTGATAGGTTGGTGAGTTTTATTAGCTGTGTTTGTATATTCCAGGATATGTTTGTTTCTGAGGTCCAGAATTTACTTTGCATTTTTGTGTAGCCACTAATCTCTTAATTTGTTATATATGCTTTACCCCAGATGTTTACATTCTACCCTTTACTATTTAAGAAGTGAAATAGTGAAGGTCATACGTGCGATCACTTTGATTAGACTTTGATTAGTAGATTGGTTATTTTCACAAGTTGTTCTATCATTCTAAGTATTTATATTGTTTTATGAACACTGCACTGTTTTCTTGCTAACATAGAAGTATTGAGTTCATGGGGGTCCAGTGGACCCCATGAGTTATTGCTACACTATATACCTGATATTTTGCCAGATTTCCCAAGGAACACTTATTATTTTTTACTTACTGCATTTATATTCCATTATATTGCATTTATATTTACATTTATATTTCATTTATATTTCATTTTATATATTTTTGTATCCTATATTTTATTCATTCATTCATTCATCTTCTGAACCGCTTATTCCTAATAAGGGTCGCGGGGAGGCTGGCGCCCATCTCAGCCGACTCTGGGCGGGGGCGGGGTACACCCTGGACAGCTCGCCAGGC
>JAQMYF010000022.1:29848145-29865000 GCA_030014195.1 Neosilurus mollespiculum | reverse complement strand
GCTGAGATGGGCGCCAGCCTCCCCGCGACCCTAATTAGGATTAAGTGGTTCAGAAAATGAATGAATGAATGAATAATAATCTTTAGAACTATTTATTATCTCACTCATTTGCTAAACCGCCTAATCGTACTAGGATCGCACGAAAGATGGAGCCTATATCATCCGACACTAGGTGAAGGCGGCGTATACCCTGAACAGCCAACATCTTAAGCCTTTAGCCGCCCATCCGGAGATGCTGGATTAGCTCCTGGATAGAGGTCAAAGGTCAGAAGTTGGCCTGCAGAAAACAGGAGTGCCTTGTGAAGTCGCCACGGTGTCTGAAGGATCTCATAGGTTTCCTGGGTGTGGCTCTGTCCGTCACAGTAGAGTCTGTGACGTGTTAAGTCTCGTTGCCGCCTGGAGGAGCGTCCTCAAGAACTGTCGGAGGTGGAGGGAATTCTCTGCGCTTGCTCCTATGTTCTGTTGCAGAGTTTACTGTCTAGTGTGATCTCCCCGGCCTCTGAAGGAGCGTCCGCAAGAGCAGACATATGAACACTCTATACATGTATGTGCCGAAGACCCTTGCTGGTTTCCACCGCCATCACTGTAAATATACAATTTTTTTTTCACACTCATATCATGCCTATTATGCATGGCTTTGGACGGTCGGAGGAAACCTGTGTACCTGGAGGAAACCCACGCAAGCTCAGGGAGAACATGCAAGCACCACACAGAAACGCCTGAGACGAGCCCGGGTTTCGAACCCATGACCTTCTTGCGGTGAGGCATAAGTGCTCACCGCTACACCACCGTGCCACCCTGTACTATTTATGTTAAATGTAAATTTACATCTACATCATTTAGCGGATGCTCTTATCCAGAACGACTAACATAATTGCTTTGAAGTCTCTCACAGTCAGTACAGACGTAAGCAAATTTGTGATACTGACTGTATTAACTGCTTTGTGCAAAAGGTCAAGTTTCCCTTGAGACGTATCAGTTTTATTAAAGCACATGTTCAGATAACATTCCAATGGATTAAATGTTCCAGTAGCCCATGTCAGCTCAAGTGCACACTGCAAAATATGTGTGTGTGTGTGTGTGTGTGTGTGTGTGTGTGTGTGGGTGTGGTGCAGAGTGGTTGGGGGTGGGGTGGAGATACTTAACAAATACCAAGAGTTCCTGATATTGAAATATTGCTAAGATTCAGGCGGCACGGTGGCGTAATGATGAGAAGGTCCTGGGTTCAAGTCCTTAGCGTTTCTGTGCGGAGTTTGCATGTTCTCCCCGTGCTTGCATGGGTTTCCTCGGCGTACTCCAGTTTCCTCCTACAGTCCAAACACATGCACATTAGGCTTATTGGCTGTTTCATATTACCCCCTAGGTGTGGATGTTAGTGTGAATGGTTGTGTGTGTGTTGATCCTGGTGTTCAGGGTGTACCTCGCTTTTGCCCAGCGTCGGCTGAGATAGGCTTTGTCCTCCACGCAATCCCGATCTTTTATAGGATTAAGCGGTTCTGCAAATGAGGGACTGATTGAGTGAGTGAACTTTCCCATGACTTGCGTTCATTATATTTTTCTTCTTCATTCTTGCCTTTGGCGGCAGCCTCACAGCAAGAAGGCCTGGGTTCAATTCCCAGCTTGGGCATTTCTGTGTGGAGTTTGCATGTTCTCCCCGTGCTTGCGTGGGTTTCCTCCAGGTACTCCGGTTTCCTCCCACAGTCCAAAAACATACGTATTGGCTGTTCCAAATTGTCCCTGGGTGTGAGTGTGAGTGTGAACAGTTGTGTGAGTGTTGGCCCTGCGATGGTCTGGCGAGCTGTCCAGGGTGTACCCTGCACTCGCCCAGAGTCGGCTGAGATGGGCGCCAGCCTCCCCGGGACCCTAATTAGGATCAAGCAGCTTAGAAAATGAATGAATGAATTCTTGCCTTTGATTTTATTACCAATGGCTAGTAAGAGCACCTCTGAAATCCAACCAGCCTTTTACATTTTTTTTTAAATGAAGTATTAATTCTAATCAAAACTGCCCTTTTTTTTTATGAATCTACACCAGCCTCCTTCCACTGTCAAGCAGAGTCAACATCTGCTTGTCTTCACGCAGAGGTTTCCATCTAACTCACCCTCCAGTTCTGATGCTATTACCACCACAGCAATGTCAAACGAAGGTTAGAATTATCTTACGGCCTTTTCCATCCACCTGTATTTACTCTTACTCTGAAGGTCAATACATGAGCAGGAAAGTATGATTGCACCTAAGGCCATCTGAGACCTTCATATGAGAACCACCTGACTCACAGTGCAGCTTCTGACTGAGCGCAGAATGGAATATATGAATTTATTCTCATAATAAAATTTCCTCCGTCTGAACAGGTCCTGGGTACTGATGGTACGGTGAGGCGGTGATTTGCCGGTGGTGTATAATGTGTGTGGGCTCATGGTAATCATATCAGAAACTTTCCTGAGACTCAGCAGATGATTGGCTCTGAATGTGAGTTCCATCTCCCAGCTATAAATGTTAGTTTTCCGAATATTATTGTTCTAGGAACTATAACAATAGAGACTTTCAGTACATTTAACAATTTTAAATGCAAAAATATATTTGGTTTCCTGTTTAATTTTCTCAGGCAACAATATTTTGTTAAGATAAAACTTTCCTTGTTAAACTTAAACAAGAATCACGGTTATAAGTAAATTAGTAGCATTCATTTTTATAGCATTAATGATATTTGTATTGATTAGCTTAAAAATAATTAAACATTAACAATAAAAAATGTGTATTTTTAAGAAAATCTTAACAGTCATTCATAAAATATCACTGAAAACAACAGCACTCAGAGAACGCAAACCTTCGCCAAGCCCAGGAATCCTCCATCTAATCCAAAATGACACAATTTTTTCACAGTGTTAAAGAATCCTCAAAACTTTCCTGTATCCAGAATTTTAATCCGGATCATCTCCAAATTTTAATGGGGTCTTCACTGTCCAAACACAACGATTAACACGATTCCACAAAGTTCCTTCAAGATCATCACGATTCCACTGATTTCCTTCAAGGTCATCACGATTCCACCAAGTTCCCTCAAGGTCATCACGATTCCACCAAGTTCTCTCAAGCTCATCACGATTCCACCGAGTTCCCTCAAGATTATCACGATTCCACCAATTCCCTCAAGATCATCACAATTCCACCAAGTTCTCTCAAGATTATCACGATTCCACCAAGTTCTCTCAAGATTATCACAATTCCACCAAGTTCTCTCAAGATTATCACAATTCCACCAAGTTCCCTCAAGATCATCACGATTCCACCAAGTTCCCTCAAGATCATCACAATTCCACCAAGTTCTCTCAAGATCATCACGATTCCACCAAGTTCCCTCAAGATCATCACGATTCCACAGAGTTCTGTCAAGATTATCACGATTCCACCAAGTTCTCTCAAGATCATCACGATTCCACCAAGTTCTCTCAAGATTATCACGATTCCACGAGTTCCCTCAAGATCATCATGATTCCACCAAGTTCTCTCAAGATTATCACGATTCCACAAGTTCCCTCAAGATCATCACAATTCCACCAAGTACTCTCAAGATTATCATGATTTCACGAGTTCCCTCAAGATTATCACGATTCCACGAGTTCCCTCAAGATCATCATGATTCCACCAAGTTCTCTCAAGATTATCACAATTCCACCAAGTTCTCTCAAGATTATCACAATTCCACCAAGTTCCCTCAAGATCATCACGATTCCACCAAGTTCCCTCAAGATCATCATGATTCCACAGAGTTCTGTCAAGATTATCACAATTCCACCAAGTTTTCTCAAGATCATCACGATTCCACCAAGTTCTCTCAAGATCATCACGATTCCACGAGTTCCCTCAAGATCATCATGATTCCACCAAGTTCTCTCAAGATTATCACGATTCCACCAAGTTCCCTCAAGATCATCACGATTCCACCAAGTTCTCTCAAGATTATCACAATTCCACCAAGTTCTCTCAAGATCATCACGATTCCACCAAGTTCTCTTAAGATCATCATGATTCAACGAGTTCCCTCAAGATCATCACGATTCCACCAAGTTCTCTCAAGATTATCACGATTCCACGAGTTCCCTTAAGATTATCACGATTCCACCGAGTTCCCTCAAGATCATCACGATTCCACCAAGTTCTCTCAAGATCATCACGATTCCACCAAGTTCTCTCAAGATCATCATGATTCCACGAGTTCCCTCAAGATCATCATGATTCCACCAAGTTCTCTCAAGATCATCATGATTCCACGAGTTCCCTCAAGATCATCACGATTCCACCAAGTTCTCTCAAGATCATCACGATTCCACCAAGTTCTCTCAAGATTATCACGATTCCACAAGTTCCCTCAAGATCATCACAATTCAATCCCACGACCACCCACATTCATTGCAATTCTCTCAGATCATGAAAATAGTGGACATCATAAAGAATGAGAGAATCTACATTTTTTCTTCCTCTGATCTTTAGGAAATTCACATGTGCTACTGTCTGTTGAACATGTGGCTTATAGAACGATCAGATATTCAGGTAATTGGGTTGGTTGTATATTTTTGAACTGAAATGTACATTCTTTAAAACCTACACTGGACAACATGTTGAAAACTATGTTTCAGGTATGGGGCATTAAACAGATTCATTTACGAAGGCAAAAATAATAATTAAAACATCAAGCTATATTTTAAAATAAACTGAGGTAATAGCTGCTTTCCAAAATGGCACGATTGTATGGCACCATGCTAACCGTAGAGGAAAATCCCTTTTTAGAAAATGATATTACTAGGAGATGGAACTGGGAGATAAAATGTCTAATTCTCCATCCTCCACAGAGCAACGCTGAGGGATTACATAAACTCTCTATCTAACTCTCGCCGATGCTAATGGCTCTTTATTTGCACTTGGACCCATTTGCACATGTAATATTAAAAATCAAAATGTTGACACAAAAAATCGCCTTTTTAATGAGATGAGCCACTGAACGTAACGTCTGTCAAGATCCATATATTTGATATCTTGGTCTATATGATGTACATACCGGCAAATATCTGTACTTGGTTTTAGTAAACTGAAAAGAAGGTAGCATTGGGTGCACTCCATAAAAGAATTGTCCTAAACATTCCATACAGGTCGTTCTATCAACATGAATCAAACACAGGTGAAATGCCAGTCAAACTAATTACACGTTACGTTCATTTATGACTCAGTTCACACGTCAGTGGGGAAAAAAACCCTGAAGCCAAGACCGAGTTTCAGGAATGTTTATTACTTCTGGACATGCTCAGTGGACACTTTTCCGACTTCCTTGATTTTAGCCAGAGGTGACGTGATGTGTCCGTCAGTGTCACGTGACATTCATTTAAACTGGCTTTAGAATTTATTCTGTGAATAATATTATCTTTAAATGAACATTATTGTTTTCTTTAGGGTCCTAACTTTGTAAATTGTGAAGAATTTTGATTGTTTTAAAAAATTTTAATAAATGTCCCCCAGAATGTACTCAAGACCAAATAATGAGCCTAACAGAGGCTATGATGAATACTTTACTATGACCATTGGACTGTTTTCAATGACATTCTGCATTAGAGACTGCAAGATCTTTGATATGTGCTCAAGTTCCCCTTTAACTCATTTTCCTTTAGTAATTGTAGTTCTATCATTAAAAGTTTAGTAAGTATCCTGCTGCTTTATTCATTACCCATCAAAAAAGCACGGCTCTATTTATATCCAAAGAAAATCTCCATGATGCTCCTACTTTACGCCCTCGCCCAGAGTTAGCTGAGATGGGCACCAGCCTCCCCGTGACCCTATTTATGATTAAGCAGTTCAGAAAATGAATGAATGAATGACCTGTAATTGAAGCCATTTAGATGCTTCTCTAAAGCAAAGCGTGGGTTGTAGTGGTTATGGTGCTGGTCTCATGATCGAGGGGTCATGAGTAAGAATCCCATTAGACTACTACCGTGTTAAGACCCTTGGGAAAGGTTTTAACCACAAGTGTGTCTATGTCCACCCAGCAGTATAAATGAATACCAGTAAAAATACTGCAAAGGTAACCTGCAATGGACTAGCATCCCTTCCAGGACGAGAGGAACTTCTAGTCGCCTCATGCTACAGAAACAGGGATAAACTCCGGCTGTGATGAGCCAGCAGGCTTGCTGATTAAAGCCCAAAAGACTTTACCCACGTAAGTTAAACCTAATCACAAACACTGTTTAAAACTTACCTTTGGCTGTGGTGCAGAGGCAGACAATGTGGTTCTGTACAGATTGTTAGAACATTTGTATGCATTCCCCTTTCCAGCCCAGCATGATGTAACCTTAGCATTATGTTGATAATTGTTTAAGTATTGATTAAATAGCTGATTAAATACTAAATGCGTCAAAGCCAAAAGCAGCCATGCCACTGGATTTAATATCTTACATAAGCATCTACTGTAAATGTCAATGGGCAACTAGTTGGTCAACCATCTAGAGCCAGAATCTCCAGCCTGAAATCTGTATTTGGCATTTGGTTTGTTTAGATGCCGCCATTTAACCAGACCTCAGACAACCCAGGCGACATGTAGCAAAAGGTCACACAAAAATAAACAGTGGAAAGAAGAGATAAACACAACCAGCTAGAAAAAGAAGCAGCGGAAGAGCAGGAATAGAAAGGGATGTCAGGGTTGGACATGTTAGAAAGAGGCTGAATTAGGTCCACTGACAGAAATTCAGCAGCAGTTGCTTTCTGGCAGTACTGCTCATAGTTTTAACTTTGCAAAAAAAAAAAAAAAAATTATATTTATTGCTTGGCTGGTCATGACCAATATGAACAATATGCAATCAACCAAGAATAATGAATGGGTGGAAAGCAAGATGGCAGAAGAGTTTAGGTCATGAGTATGCAGCAGGAATACACCCTGGATGGGATACCATGAGAATTTGTAGAGAACATGCACAGAAATGTCTCACAGACGGTAACCTGAATTCAGGATTGGGCTAGGAACCCTGGAGCTATTCAACTCACTGGAGGTTGTTCAACTCACCACGACTTATTCCATTTTTCATTTGGCATCACGTCCCATTAATTTCCGTGTGGAGTTTGCATATTCTCCCATGCGTGCATGGCTTTTTTCCAGGTACACCAGTTTAATCCTACAGTCCAAAAACAATAAACTACTGGCTTTGGCTGTACCGAATTGCCCCTAATTGTAAGTGTGTGTGAATGATTGTCTGTTTAGGCCCTGCGATGACCTGGCGAGCTGTTTAGGGTGACCTGAGTAGGATTAACTGCAATGCCACCATGCACAAAGAACCGTGGGAAGTTAATACATTGACAGCAGTTTCTTGTGCTAGCGCTGTGCTACGTCCAGCTGCTTGAAGCTGTAAAAATCTATTACAGTGAGAACAAGAGAAACTTTTGCAATGAATCAATTTGTAGTTGTTGTATATTCAATTCAATTCAATTTTGTTTGTCATATACAAATATTTTTTATTGAATGCATGTTTTGGTGTGTATGAAAAGTGATTGATGTGATATAGGGCGACCCAGGTCGGCACAGTGGTGTAGTGGTTAGCACATCCACCTCACAGCAATAAGTACTGGGTTCCAGCTGAGGGTGTTTCTGTGAGGAGTTTGCATGTTCTCCCCGTGGTTATGTGGGTTTTCTCTGGGTGATCCGGTTTCCTCCCACACTTCCAAAAACATGCACATTAGGGTAACTGTTCCAAATTGACCCTGGGTGTGAGTGTGAGTGTGAATGGTCGTGTGTGTGTTGCCCTTTGATGGTCTGGCGAGCTGTTCACGGTGCACCCCTCCTTCGCCCAGACTGAGATAGGCTCCAACCTCCTAAGCGGTTCGGCAAGTGAAAGATGAGCAAGTGAGTATGCTTTAGATACAGGGTGACCCCAAAAAACTCCCACATTTCAAAAGTAAATGAAAAAAAAAAATTGGTTATAGACAATCAAATTATTTTTTGCACACATGAAACTATTAGTTTTGAAAAGTGGGGTGTTATTTTTGGGTCACACGTTTTGTGGGAGGCGGGAGGTCACCGTGTATTATCTGCTCTAGCTTCAACCTACAGTATGAGAATAAAGTTTTGGTGGATGCTTACAGTTGTCTTAGGTCTTGCTGAAAGTGCTATAGTGATGGACTTTCCTGCTTTCTTAGTATCATGTATGTCTCCATGCTCCAGCTTTGTATTAGGGTTAAGTTGAAGGTTTCTCTGAATTGCCAGGGCAAAGCTATTGCTCCTGACACACTGTGAGGGACAGGTGTATCATCTCCTGTCCTCCCAGCACAACCAGATTGAACCTATTGGGTGGAGACAGCAGCTATGCTGTCATTGTCATATTCCATACTCTGGCGATATTCCTTTGACTTTTCACCATGTCTTTCTGCCAGGCTGTGACATGTGCTGGATTGAATTGCTCAGCCTTTTTCTGCATGACATGAATATATTTCTCACAGCTGTTTGCCAGAAAGAAAAGGACCCAAATCAAAGGTGCTGTCATCTGCTAAATGGACCGCAACGCTTTATATAGATGTTCCTGACTACCATCCAACATATCATATAATATACAAATAATAGTTGCCCTATTAATCAGGCCATCTATTTATATTTTATAGCCTCTGCTGCACTGTTGTATCCAAAAACAAGTCAATGATCACCATTTTTGCTAAAGACACAGGAAGGAGGTTTGGCTATTAGCTAAATAATGCTAATCTAGTATGGGATTAGTATAAGTTAATATCAGAGCGGGTGGCACAGTGGCATAGTGGTTAGCACGTCTGCTTCACAGCAATACAGTCTTGGGTTTGAATCCTGGGCTCAGGCATTTCTGTATGGAGTTTACATGTTCTCCCCCTTGTTTGTGTGGGGTTCCTTTGGGTACTCTGGTTTCCTCCCCCAGTCCAAAGACATGCACATTAGGCGAACTGGCTGTTTAAAATTACTCCTAGATCTGGCTGTGAGTGAGAATGTTTGCATGTTTTTGCCCTGTGATGGTCTGGCAAGCTGTTCAGGGTGTACACCCCCAGTGTCGGTTGAGATAGGCGCCAGCCTCCCAGCAATCCTGATAGGATTCAGCGGTTCAGCAAATGAGTGCGTGATTAAAACATAAGAAACCCAGACCTGATAACGGTGTTGTGATTGAGGTAAGTAATATCAGAGCGTTTAAAATAACTGTCAATCATGCGAAATCTCATCTCATCTCATTCTCCAAGCCACTTAATAATATAAGGGTCATGGGGAGGCTAGCACCCATCTCAGCCGACACTGAGCAAAGGCAGGATACACCCTGAACAGCTCGACAGACGATCACAGGGCCAACACACACAACCATTCACACATAGAGGAAATTTGCAGCCATGTAGCCTAATGTGTATATCTTTGGACTGTAAGAGGAAACCGGAGTACCTGGAGGAAACCCAGGCAGCTACTGGGATAACATGCAAACTCCACACAGAAACGCCCTCGACTTATCGAACCCAGGACCTTCCTGCTGTGGGGTGGGTGTGCTAACCTCTACATTTACATTGACTTCAAATACAAGAGTTATTTTTAACTAGTTTAGATGATAACAATAGCCATGAGTCAGGAAGACGTTTTTCTGAAAAGAGTAAACTTTGTTCATGTTGATCCGGGAGAGAGAAACAGAACACAGGCACATATCTGTATCTTTCTCAGTGACTCACAGAGTGGGATAATGAGTAGCAGTGGCGTGTTGTATCCTTCACTGCTCGACGTGGTGTTTAAGTGCGTAGGATGAGACAGGAAATGGAAATGAATGGATGGAAGCTTGTCAAGAGCTCGTCTGAAGCTCATTGTTCCTATTGCTTCGTGTGTAAATGAGAACACATTGCTGGATAAATGATCACTCCACAGACACAGGAGGATTTTGGTCGTATTGTAATCGCCACAAAAGGAGATAAACCGATAACAAAGAGCATCCTAAATAATGCGTCCTTATCAGAATGACATCAGATTAGTAATTAGTCATGTTTGAATTTTTCACAGCAGCATAGTGGTGTAGCGCTTACCATGTCCGTCTCAGAGAAAGAAGGCCCTGGGTTTGAGTCCCGGGGCGTGGCGAGGGCGTTTCTGTGGGTATGTTCTCCCCATGCTTGCGTGGGTTTCCCCCGGGTACACCAGTTTCCTCCCACAGTCCAAAAACATGCAAGGTATGGTATGGTATGGTAAGCTGTTCAGTTCCTGATCCCTTCAAGAGCCTCAGAGACTGTGGCATTCAAATGTGATTAGCATGGATGTTTTTTGCTTTAATCCTGTCGAATCTCACCAGGGAAGGTGGTTAACAAGGAAAACACCAACATTGTGAACCTAGTGACTCAATACAGTCATTTTGGTTGGGAATGGATCATCCTGGGTACAGTTCTTAATTACATCATATGTTTAAAAGAAAGTGTTTCTCTCTCTCTCTCTCTCTCTCTCTCTCTCTCTCTCTCTCTATCTATCTCTCCCATTTCCAAACTGTTTTCTCCTACTCGGGTCGTGGGGAGGCTGAAGCCTATCTCAGCCGACACTGGGCAAAGGCAGAGTACACCCTGAACAGTTTATCATACCATGGCAGAGCAGCACACACATAGAAATTCAGACTCACACTAGGGGCAATTTGGAGAAGCCAGTTAGCCTAATGTGCCTGTCTTTGGACTGTCGGACGAAACCGGAGTCCCCGGAGGAAATCCACACAAACACAGGGAGAACATGCAAACTCAACACATAAACGCGTTCACCAAGCACAGGTGAGGCGGACATGCTAACCACTACACCCCCATGCCACCATCGACTCGGTGGATGGTGCTGCATGGTTTTTCAGTGATATCCACCTCGCCTCCAGAGAATAAATGCTAAATAAATATCGTTACAAAAAAGCCAGAGATGGGAGCTGCAAAAAAAATCCTTTCGTAGAAATTTCGAGCGGAGCCAGCCTTAAAAGGAAACCGATCCTAATTTATTAAGCGTGTTGTACAGATGTTCAGTATGAGCGTGTCGTGATTTGTGACAGTGTTTATGATTACAGCAGCAGTTCTTAGGGACAAATACAAAACATTTATATCATGAGATCATCCACTGTAAAAAAAAAAAAAAAAAAAAAAAAAAAAAGGAAAAAAATAAAGAAAAAACAGCGAGACTGTTTTAGGAAGTGCAGATCGTTAGGATGTTCGCGTGGAATCATCAACTGGAGTAGAAAGTGAGTCACAAATGCAGAACGCTCCATGCAGTACCAGGATGAATCAGACAGCCCTGTAGGGCGAGAGGAGTCACAGCAGTAGAAGTGTGTCAGGATCGGGCTTTGGCATCAGATCAGGCAGCAGGAGTGCACAAACAGTACATCCTGTAGGTGATTAGATAACCATACATGAAAAACGATATCAGATTTGAGTCATCTTCGCCTGCATATTTATAGTTCTTTGTTTATGTCGTGTCTTTGTAAAGCCTTGTTTTTTTGTATCAGTTTCCTTCTTTCTCTGTTCCTTTATACATCGTTATACAGTATTTCAGTAATTACAGTGATTATGATTATGTACCAGTAGCGGCTGATGGTCTGTCAAACAGGGGAAGCACACTTTTAGGCCTTCGGGTAGCAACCATACACTAAATGAATCCAGCTCTCGACCAATCAGCATGATCGTACTAGCGTCTTCCTAGCAACAAAGGAGTTATATTTACACTAAATCATGTCTGTTTTGAGGCTTCTCGTTGATATACTGTACGATTCTGAATCATTCATTCACCGAACCGCTCAGTCCTACCAGGCTGGAGCCTATCTCAGCCGATGAGATATCGATGTCTCGTGGTACACCCTGAACAGCCCGCCAGACCATCACAGGGCCAACACACATGCAACCATTCACACTCACACCTACAGGCAATCTGGAACAGCCAGTTAGCCCCATGTTCATGACTTTGGACTGTTGAAGGAAACCAGAGTACACGGAGGAAACCCACTCAAGCACGAGCCCAGGAATCAAATCCAGGACCTTCTTGCATTTCAGAGAAGGCAGAGCTTCCCTTATTGTCTGAGTACAGCCGCTGTTGTTATGTACTGTGATACCCGAAGCCTGTCTGACCCCAGAAGTACCCTCAGAGCTCTTACTGATTACCCAGGAGATCTGTGAAGTAGACATGTCATTGTTTGCTAGGTAATAAATGGCACCGTAATGACATTAATGGCAGGTGCTTTCTAAAGAATGTTTAAATTCGCTGCAATGAACAAAACGTCCCTCTGAGACACAGTAATTAATGGTGATAGCTGAAAGAATAATTGAGGCAGTAATTAAAAACACAAGCAAGGTGACCTGTAATTGTCACAAGCCTTGGCTTTGAGCGGATCTTTTGTTGTTTAAGAAAAACCTATTTGTCAGGCACGCTGTTTTAAATAGAGCACCCTGGAGAAACACTTTCGGTTAATAAAACTGAGCAACTATAACCTTACAATGTCATTAAAACAGGCTGTAATTCTCCCTAGTATCTCTTTTCCTGGATCAGATGTAAATATTCATCCATCCATTCATACCTACACCCATTAACTATGCTGTTTATCTGTCAGGGTTGACAGAGCTAATTCTGGCTAATTTTGGCTAAGAGGTAAGGTACACCCTCTTACATGGTACAGTGGTGGCTCAGTGATTAAGGCACTGGAATTCTGATCAGATTTGGGGGTCCAACTAAGCCCAGTACCACCAAACTGCCCCTGTTGGACCCTTAACCCTCAAGTGCAAGACTTTATAAATAAGATAAAAATATAAGGCTCTGTGTATAAAGACGTCTGCCAGGTGAATGTAAACGCACACCCCGGGCAGGTCATCAATCTATCGCAAGGATAAATGTAAATATCCTATTAATCAAACTGTGATAAAAGTACACCTAGCGAGCATCTTCAGGCAAAGGTAAGGGGAATACACACAGGAAGCAATGAGCAGCAAGTCATCATAAAAAGCTAGTGAATGTCATTGAAATGATCAATGGCTGGCAAAATTTTGTCAAGCGATGTGAAGTGGGCAGGTATGGAGTTAAACTGAGCTGAACTTTCAGGCGATGCAAGATATAAAGATACTGTTGATTGACAGCTGTCACCTAGTGCTGAGTACATCCATTCTTAACTTGCCAAGCAAGCAATAATAACAATAATAATTATTATTTATTTGTTTGTTTGTTTGTTTGTTTGTTTGTTTGTTTTTTATATTTATTTGTTTATTTTGCACAAATTAAAAAGACTGCAAGGTTGATCTGTGTGCTCCAGACTTTCTTCTATGTATTACAGAGGGTAAGCATATCCACCTCACAGCACGAAGGTCCCAGGTTCGAGTCCCGGGTTCGGCGAGGGCATTTATGTCTGGAGTTTGCATATTCTCCCCATGCTTGTGTGGGTGTCCTCTGGGTACTCTGGTTTCCTCCAGTCCAAAGACATGCACATTATGTTATTCCAAATTGTCCCTAGGTGCAGGTGTGTTGGCCCTGCAGTGGACTCGTGAGCTGTTCATGGTTTACTCTGCCTTCGGAACGAGAGTCGGCTGAGATAGGCCCTAATAGGGTTAACCAGTTTAATGAATTAATTAATGATTGAATTCATGTATTTTACCTATTTTTGTAGTGAAGCAGCTATTCTATTAAACTGCGCATGGTTTCACATGGAAACATTTGGAAATGGAAAAAGCGGGTTACCTAGGCAACCGGAGCCGGTAACACTTTCAGTGGTGAAGCGATTGTCTTGAGGCTCATTACTTCCTGTGTGTATGTTCGTTTCACTGAAATGACACCCTGGCTCCTTACCGAGCATGATCCATGCAGGTAGGCGCCAAGGTTGGAAATAACCAACAGTAAGTAAAAAAATTACCATAACATGACCATGGTTTACATAAAAATATATTTTTAAAGTTCAGTATTCAAATGTACTGACATCATTTGTGTTTACACAGACCACCACACACTGTATACACAGTAAATTTGATTAAATGACAGTAGATGAGGTTTATTATATGATAAATTACATTTTGGATATCAGCCATTGACCTGCTTTTGGCCTGATAGCCAAGACCAGAGGAAAAAAAAAAAACACAGACTGCAATCCTACTGAGAAAAGCAGCTTGACATTCAGACTTCAAGGTGAAGGCCAGTGGTTTGCTGTCAGCGGGGTTGATGAAAGCATCAGGGCTGACTTTTAACTTGCAGACACGCTTTATATGGAGGGATGATGGTTAAATTTATGTTCTCTGCCCTCTGTAGTCAGAATGAACTCCCTAAACATCAAAAAGTCCACAACATTTCAACCATCTGGTTACATTTTCCATTTATTTGTACTGAAATAAACAGAAATCAGGCTTCTGGCTGTAATGATGGCTGGGTCTGATCGACTGTTTAAATCAGTCTGGCTGACATATTATCAAATTAGCAAGTGCTGGATCATTACTCTCTTCTGGATTACATTGGGATCCTGCTACATGAGTCCTAAATATGACTCAGAATCAAGAGTAAAGCGTCAACTGTTCAGCCTTATGCTTGGACTGTATTCAAAAGTGTTTTCGGAAATTTGTGGCTTCAGGAAAACAGCTGATTCTTCTGGGAAATAAACAAACAAACAAACAAAAAAATATGGAAGACTGACATAAGAAGTACTTCAGAGACACTGGAGTGCTTGTTGGTTGTCAATACAATGTATGCACAGTACAAACCAGTGGGAATAGAACGTAGAAGAGACTGGTGTAGACGTGTGCATCAGGTTCGGGATCCCACGGGATGCAAGAAGTAAGGAATGAGAGCGAAGTTGTTGGTTTTTAATTTTTTTTTTTATTATTATTTTTTTTTTAATAAATAAAGCATTCTAATGAACTCTGAAGTAGGAACCTTAGAATTGTTTCACTTTTAGCCCTGGCACATGGTGTTTATATACTAGTATTTAAAACACTGGTAAAAATGATTGATGTTCTACCATGGACGTAAAATTTAGCATCTGAGACAACATTCTGGATTCCCTCGGCTATTTCCGCCAGCTTCTTCTGTGCGAATATACAGTAGCTTTTCTGGTATTACTGTATTACTGTGTTTGCTATTCTGTGCATGTTTTTAGATTGTATGAGAAAACCAGAGAACCCAGAGGAAACCCACGCAAGCATGGAGAGAACATGCAAACCCCACACAGAAACGCCCTCACCGAGCCCGGGACTCAAACCCAGGACTTTTTTCCTGTGAGGCGGACGTGCTAACCACACCACGTCACTGCCTCCACTCTATAATCACGCAAAACACGTTTTCCAGATAAACACTCCTATTTCACCACGAAAAAAAAGTACATGGTGACTTTATATTAAAGCAGTGTTTGCGATGGAGGCGACTTTTGCATGTGAGTATATTTTGCACTGGATGAGAAGTCCTGATTGCCAAAGCAATGTACAGGACAATTTCGTATTTGAATGACAATGAGGCTCTCGGTTAACATTCTCATCAGCACATGAGAAAGATGTGGTTTCAAGTTCACTAAATATCTAATTTCCGGGAAAAGTCTGCATTCTCATCCCTTATGTCCTAATATATCACGGGAACTGGCTCTAACTGAACCGAGAGAGAAGATAAACACTTGAGAGATGTACTGTAATGCGGCTAGCCAACTAAATGAGAATTCTGCTCTTCTCAAAGCCAGGCATTCATCATTAGGCAGACCAGCAGGAAGGTTCGGGGATATTCAGCTTCCTCAGAGAACAAAAGTCTTAACATCTGTTATCTGATCATCCCGTTTGCTCTTTTTTCCCCCTCTCCCAGTCGGCTTTTGCTCTCCAGTCAAAGCAGGGAGCTCGTCGGAAACAGTGCTTCGTGACTCAAACGAGCCAAACGACTATCTTTAGGAAAGATTTAGTTTTCCATTCCAGACGCTCGAGCTCTAGTGGACAAGTGACAAGTGGCTCCTCGGAGCTGTACAGCTGCAGGCTTTAATATATTCCTACACTCTTCTTCCATGATCGCAGCATGCCGTGTGCTGCCTCTCTAATACAGAAGCATTAAGCAGGCAATAAGGTAGGGGTGTTAATTATAAGCGTACGCAGAGATATTGCTTCTGCATCATCATTACTTTATTATTGCTTCATAAGGATGAAAAGATGACTTGTTTGGGGTGTTTTTTCTCCACAAATTTGTAGGTATTCTATTCCTCTGTCGGTCAGAGAATTCAATCCTAATTGTCCATTAGCTGAGACAGATTTTACTGGAAATCTAATGGATCTTAACGAGGCTTAAAATCAGTGCTGATAATTACACTCATCAGTCTGTCAGTCTCCTCGCTGTCACCCCTCCATGTCTCTCAGCACTCACAGAGGAATAAGGACATCATTGTCAGTCACATCCACATGCCGCTCTTTAACCCTTGTATCAATAATTCACGTTTTGTCCATGTCCATGGGGAGTCCGTGGACTGTCAGGAGGACAAGTTTTTCGGTGTCAGCCACAATATTGCTTTTTCTCGACATCACCGTGGAATAAACATGACAAGGACTAAACTGCCTCCATTGGACAGTTTTATTAATCTGTCTGATTAATAGTCTCGTCTTACGCTATTACCTCGAGGAAACAAAGTATAGATCAAGACTAATACTAGCGACATGCTGGAAGTGAAAATATAATGAACACATAATTTATGCCAAAGCACGCTGGCTGAGTGAATGACAATGCTGTTTTAAAATGTGTCTGAAATAGTGGAAAAAAGATCATCTGTATACCTGACCTCCTCTCTAAAAGGTTTTAAACATGACCTCCTCTCTAAAAGATATTAAACATGACCTCCTCTCTAAAAGATATTAAACATGACCTCCTCTCTAAAAGGATTTAAACATGACCTCCTCTCTA
>JAQMYF010000022.1:29821849-29834435 GCA_030014195.1 Neosilurus mollespiculum | reverse complement strand
GAAGGCAGTCGTTTGTAAATGTGTTTTCTGAAAATGTATTTTTGTTTTCTTAAAATGTATTTTTGTTTTGCACTTCCTGGCCACCGTAGTTTTGGGAGGTCCTGGTTGATTAAAACTATAGTCATACTACGGAAGAGTACTAGGGCCACCTACGAGGGTTTTTTTTGTTTGTTTGTTTGTTTGTTTTTTTTCCGAGAGCATGCTGGAGGTATATTTTTGAGTTTAAAGTCTGAATTTCTAAGAAAAATGTCAGAAATCATTGCTGAGAAGAAAAAAAAAAAGTCAATTGGACAAGTTGAATTTATGAAAAGTGACCTTGAAACAAAGTCAAGGTGACCCATATTCAATTCCACCATATTCACCCTTAAAGGAGACCCATACACCAAAATCGGTGTTCATATGTCAATTCCTTCCAAAGTTATCACAGTTACAAATCGTACAGACGGACGGACGGACCGAACCCATTTATACAGCTCCCTCGCCACCCACCTTCAGTGACTAGAGCGAAGTCAGTATTGTTGAAATGGATGACATGGATGTGATTCTTAAGCTATAATTCAGAATTGGGTTTAATAATATGGATATTCTTTGTCAGTTGGCACTTAATCCTCCTCATCATAACGAGCGTCATATTTTAAAACTGATTACTGACTTTTTCTTCAGAAACTTCACTTTTTTTTTTTACTTCACTCTATGAAGTGGCCCTTTCATATCTTACAGAGGCACACGATGCTTAGTTTTTCCCTCCCGCAAAGTAACAAAGAAAACTTTGATGAGCCAAGTTTGGCATCTAGACGCGTTTAGAGTATGCATGTTTCATATTTGTCCAAACCATCCCTTTAAGGAGCCTTTGATTTGCTTGGTGTTTTCAAGTGAAGTTTGAATTTGCCTTTAAAACTACCTCCAAACCTCTAGCTTATGAAGTTTGTTTAGTCCCAGCCATCTGTAGCACTTGTGATTTATGTGCCTTGTGGATATTTTTTCTGGCTCTGGCTCTGGCTCTGCGTAGAAGGACCTACGCCTGTTGGCGGACTTACTCAGGGGGGGATATTGGGGTTGGTTTGGGGGAAGGGAGAGTTCCAGTAATGCTAACTGAAACAGGCTGTGTGGTGTGAGGTGTACTTTTCCCCTCCCCTCCTCACCCTGTAGAAATGGACACCACTGATGTATTTATAAACTAAGCAGATAGTACAGAGCTGCTTTCTTAAGACCGTCAGAGTCACATGTGTTCAACATAACTGATATCAGAGTCTAGAATCTTCTGACGCGGTTTAGACGTCTAAAGCAGCTATACAGGTAGGAAGTTTGTAGATTCAAATTTGTTTTGGATATGGGATTTAGAGGTCTTGGGTACTTGGGAATGTCAGTCTACTACCTAATGAACTAGATGTATTTTTGTTTAATCTTAATCTTGAGAAGTTTAATTTGAAATCACACCAAGCAGCTGTTTGATCAAATCATCGTTTTATAATTGGTCAGCTAACGGAAATTGGACTGATATCATAGATTTTTGTCTACAATACGTGACATTTCCATGTTTGGTTTCTTTCTTTACAGATGACAAGATTGATTTGAGTCCCGTCCCAATAACAGACTGTTATCAGGCAAAACTGTGGCGCGATGGAGAAACCAGTCTTACAGACGCAGCACTCCATGCTGCCATTCTTCGATACAGCCCATGCTGTCAACTTGCTGCGTGGAATCCACGAGCTACGCGCTGAGCGCAAATTTTTCGATGTGACCCTGTGCGCTGAGGGAAAGGAGTTCCACTGCCATCGAACAGTTCTGGCCGCCGCGAGTACCTACTTCCGTGCTATGTTTGCTGGTACGCTCCGTGAGAGCGCTATGGACAGAGTGGCGCTACACGAAATCTCGGCTGAGCTGCTCGGCCTTCTCATAGATTTCTGCTATACGGGCCGTGTGACGGTCACATGTGACAACGTGGATGTGCTTCTCAAGGCAGCTGACCTCTTTCAGTTCCCATCAGTCAAGGCGGCATGCTGCGCCTTCTTGGAGCAGCGCCTTGATATCTCGAACTGCCTAGAAATCCAGGACTTTGCAGAGGCGTATGCCTGCAGTGAGTTGGCCACTAGTGCTCGCCGCTTTGCGCTTAACAACATTATGGACCTGGCTAAGGGGCAGGAGTTTGAGCGTCTGCCCTGGAAGCGTTTGCTGGAACTTGTGTCAGATGATGCGCTACGTGTGGACAAGGAGGAAACCGCTTACCAGATGGCGGCACGCTGGGTAAAGGCTGACCCACGGAGGCGGCTCCAGTACTGGCCCGAGCTCCTGCAGCAAGTACGCTTGCCCTTTGTTCGCCGCTTCTTCCTGCTTGCCCGTGTCGAAAGTGACCCACTCGTCTATCTGACACCAGAATGTCTGCGCCTGGTGGGTGAGGCCCGCAGCTTCCAGTCTGGAGATTACGACCGTCATGACCGTCCATGCCAGCGCATGCGCCCTCGTCCTTCTACTGGTCTTGCAGAGATCCTGGTCGTGGTGGGAGGTTGTGACCAAGACTGTGATGAACTTGTGACCGTCGACTGTTTCAACCCCCAGACAGGCCAGTGGAGGTACTTGGCCGAGTTTCCGGATCATCTTGGAGGAGGCTACAGTATCGCAGCACTGGGCAATGATATGTACGTCACAGGTAAGTTTGAACATTGATGACGTGGCTCTGGCTGTATGTAGCAAAGTAATAGATTGATTCCTTTAGACTCAAGTCCAGGATTATATCCCATACAAGGGATTCACGACTAAAAGTTTCTCTAGAGGATGTTGGCTTGTGACTTACTAGGTAGGAGTAGTGTTCCATCCATTCATCTATTTTCCCAACTGCATAATCCTATTAGGGGAGCGGGGAAGCTGGCGCCTGTCTCACCAGACACTAGGTGAAGGTGGGGTACACCCTGAACAGCTCACCAGAGCATGGAAGGGCCAACATACCACTCAGTCATTCACAGCTAGGGACTGTGGGGAAAACGGAGTACCCGGGAACACCCATGCAAGCATGAGGAAAACATGCAAACTCCACACAGAAACACTCGAGCCCGGGTCACCATGCCGCCGTACATCAATTCAAGTTTGGTTGTTTTTTTTTTTCTTTTAAAAAGGCATCTCTCATTTGATGTTAAATTCCACATGGTCATGGTCGAGAAGCAGTGAAAGCAATTAATCATTCGGTCTGTACTTCATCCATACATCCCTGCTAACGTCATGTGATACCATGTTAGCAAGGATTAAACATGTTCGTCATAAATGACATGAAATTTTATACCGATGATCAAGACTAAGGTCCTGAATCTAGAATTCTCTAGAACACTAGAAAAGGGAGTGTGCATGAGTATAAATAAACTACAAACTGTTTGGCTGTATGCAAGAGAGATAATAAGGACATGGTGTTCTGCCAGAAAAACAACAGCAGTTAATGATTCAGGCGTACAGGACTGGACAATGTTTGTACCACAGAAACATCTCGGGCTGTTACTAATCCCAGCATGTGTTTAGTAAGATAATGTTTGTTGCAGTAAAGGGCTACCAAGGCTACAGTACTACACAAAGTGCACTTTTTGCCCCACTGTTTGCATGTTAATAACTTCCATCCATCCGTTTGCTGAACCGCTTACTCCTACCAGGGTCGCAGGGAGGCTTGAGCCTAAGTCAGCCGACTGTGGGCGAAGGCGGAGTACAACCTGAACAGCTCGCCATTTCATCACAGGGCAACATACACGCAACCATTCACACGGCCAATTTTGAAACGGAAAAATTAGCCTAATGTGCATGACTGTGGGAGGAAACTGGAGTTTCTGGCGAAAACCCACTCAAGCACGGGGAGAACATGCAAAACATCCCATCGCGTCCTGGATTCAAACCCAAGACCTTTTTGCTGTGAGGCGGTCATGCTAGCCACTATGTCACCGTGCCGCTTTTTGTTAACTTGAATAGTACAGAGTTTAGCCCTTACCTTGCCTACGTTTAACCCCACCCACTTTTTGATGGCAGGAGGCTCTGATGGCTCGCGCCTTTACGATGGCGTGTGGCGCTACAACTCGAGTGTGAACGAGTGGACCGAGGTGTCGCCCATGCTTAAGGCACGCGAGTACCACAGCTCCTGTGTTGTGAAGGGCCAGCTCTATGTGGTGGCTCCGGACAGCACGGAGCGCTACGACCATACACTGGATTGTTGGGAGTCACTGGCGTCCATGCTGCACCCCATGGATAACTGCTCGACAACGGCCTGTGGTGGGCGCCTGTACGCCATCGGCTCACTTACCAGTGACGATGCCATGGCCATCCAGTGCTACGATCCTGACATGAACCGCTGGAACCTGGTCAACTGCGGCCAGCTGCCACCCTGGTCCTTTGCCCCCAAATCAGTGACTCTCAATGGACTCATCTACTTTGTGAGGTGAGGAAGCTAATGCAGAAGATGCGTCTGTTCACCTGGTTTTCTGGAAACTTAAAAAAAAAAAAAATGTAATGGAACTAGCAGAAATGCCAAAATCCTTTGACATTAGGGTGGAATAGTCAGTAGACAGATCTCAAATAAATAAAAATGTAGGCTCTCTCTATATTTATTCATTCGCTGAACTGCTTAATCCTACTTGGGTCGTATAGAGACTGGAGCCTAGTTACATCATTGGTTATACAACATTATGGTTCACGTCTGTATACCAGACTGCTGCTGTAGACCCCATTATTAGTGGAAGCAATAAAATCATTTTTGTGGATGTTGAACATTTTGAAATATGATACAAAGATAAAAAAAAAAAAAAGAGAGAACTTTTTTACTTTTTAGGTTAGTTTGGACACAGATGTATTTTTAAATAAAGTTTAATCGGTTCCAGGGTTGCTACAGTATCATGGTTTCAGGATTAGTCAGTGTATGATTAGGCAGTGACCTCATCGCAGGCTTTTTCAGATGCCCCTTGAATGAATTTCTATCTATTACGTTCCACCCTATCAGGTTCCTCACTTCAGTGGTTCTCTTCACTTTTGCATCTCAGTCCAACTCGCCAAAAAATCTCCTTTTTTATTCCCTCTAAACCACACTACAACAGCGTACTGAAATCCCTCATCGTGGTTGCTATGTTTCAGGGATGACTCAGCAGAAATCGACATCTACGATCCTCAGAAGAACGAATGGGATAAGATTAGTCCGATGAACCAAGTAAGAAATTTTCTTCTACCTCATCACATGTGACTCAGCTTGACCAGTGCGTTGAACACCTTCAACAGTCTATAGGCATCTTGTATTGTAAAAAGAGTTAGTGTATACTACACAGGAGTGGTGTGATCTGATTGGTCCGCTATCTCAGGATTATCCCGAGTGGGAATGCTCAAAGCAAAATGATGGACACTGGCGGTTTGTCGTCGTCACTTGGAGCAGGCGGCGTCATCACTTGAAAATGGAAAAATAAATCATAGAATTGTAATTTTAGTTTGTTTTTCTTTTGTTGAAATGAATATATATACAAAAACAGCTTTATGGAGGGGTGAGTAATATGTACTTAACTTTGAATGAGTAGGTTAAACAGACGGTGTTAGCTACACGGAGGGCAGAGCTCACCTGACCTGCTGCTAATAAACTTTAAAGTCTTGTTTTAGTTTTCTTTTCTTTATGTTTGCTTATATTAAATTCTGAAAGTCAGTTAAAGAGACAGTTACACACATCGTATGCACCTGCTCGTGTCCATCATGATTAAAAAAAAATCTTTGCTTATTTGTATGTGTAGTATAAACTACAACAGTTATTATCAGGCTCGGATGTCAGACAATTAGATTTCAGAGAATAATTGTTAATCATAAGAAAAACGTCACATGGTTCCTGAGGACAGTAAGTTAGTATCTAAACTAACAATGATCAGGTCATGTATTAATGCTAAAAGCTCTTGAGGCGTGTCAGTCCTAACTTTGGGACTCCTGTATATTTTGATAAAGAGTAATCCACAAAGACGTTTAACGCTTAAGCAAGAACTCAAGTCTGAGAGAAGTAAGTAGTTGTGGGGTTCCTAACTCATTAAAATAACCTGGTTTAAAAAATGTTTGCCGTCTTTCCACCTCCCAATGTTTAAGAAACAATGAATTCCGTAAAGGATCAGTGATGGTTATGGTGTTCGTAAGGGATGCAGTAACATCTCCAACCAACCGAAACAGCTGAATCAGTGCTTAAGTGTTTAGCACCACTGCGCTACTTGGCAACAAAGAAAATGCAGCTCTAGCCTGTAGTACTGACAACCTGGGGATCTCCCATCTCGCTGTCTGTGGGCTTAGAGTTGATGACAGCCATAGCAAAGGAGCTTAGCCGTAGCTTAGCTGTCTTTAGTAAAAGTCACTGTCAGCAGCTTCGTGAGTGGAATTTAAGAAGAAAACGTTTACTTTTTTAAGATGACCTAGAAGTGCTTTTGAGAAATTTATGGTTTATGTTTCAAAGGGATCTTAGTAGCACTTATTTCTCTGACTTCTACAGTTCGAGTGTCTTGTCTGTTCATACGTGGAGCTTCATCACTTATCGCTAAGGATGGAGACTTGATTAAATCTTTTGTATAAGCTACAGACGTGAAGTTTTAGTGATGAGTCTTTATAAGAAACTTGGCTGTCTAGGTGGTGATCTCACTTTTTTCTTTTCACTTCCCTTTATAGCTAAAATAATTAAACAGTCCACTAATACTTCCCTCCCCAGGTACATGTAGGTGGCAGCGTGGCGGTTCTGGGCGGCCGCCTCTATGTGTCCGGTGGCTACGACAACACGTTTGAGCTCTCTGACGTGGTGGAGGTGTACGATCCCGGCGCACGTTCGTGGAGCCTGGCTGGCCGCCTCCCTCAGCCCACCTTCTGGCACGGCAGTGTCAGTATCTTCCGGCAGTTCATGCCCCTCGTGCCCAGTACGTTTGAGCCGCTCGACATACCCGAGGCAGACGACATCCGCTTGCACCGTCACCATCGCCACCACCAGGCTCTTCAAGAGCTCAACAACGAGCTCAACCAGAACCACCGGAACAATCGGGAGGTGAACCCGGCCCACTGATGTTACTGTTAAACTCAACGCTAAATAAATAAGCACTTTACCACTTATTCACCTCAAGTAGGGAGAGAGGAACGTGAGAGGACGGATCCTTATTCTCGCCTTGTTTGCCTCTCGAAATTCTCATTACCGTTACGATTGGGCCAGTTAGGTCTGGGATTTGTGCTTATTGTACACCAGCAATATTATTGCTGCATTACTGCTACCACTACGGCTATCCGTATTAAAGTGAAATGAAATGAAACACACGGAACTGCATGTTGTACACTAACTTTAAAAAAAAAAAAAGCAGGAAGTGAGTAGATACAGGCACTGTGATGCTTTAATGAAGATATATATGAGTCTCTGGTTATATAATTTCACTGTGGTGTGATGTTAAATGTGCTTTCCCCTTCAGTCAGTGAAGTTTTCTCCGTGTGTAATTTTATTTGTGCTTGTTCAGAGCATCTCCAGAGCAAGGACTAAAAAATCATACATGGCTAAACTGTAAATGTTGGCACCCCTGGTATAATGCTTGAAATTTTTATTATTGGTAGGAACATATACACATTGTCTCTCTCTCTCTCTCTCTATCTATCTATCTATCTATCTATCTATCTATCTATATATATATATATACACTGTCTATATGTGTGTGTGTATGTATATATATATATATATACACACACACACTGTCTAGACAAAAGTTTGTGGACACTTGGCCATAACACTCGTGTTTCTTGATTGTTGGACTCCAGGTTTCGTTCCTCTTTGCTCTTATAATAAATTTCTCGCTTCTAGGAAGGCTGCCCACTAGGTTTTGGAGTGTGGCTGTAGGGATTTGTGATCATTCATCCACAACAGCATTATTAAGGTCAGGCTCTGATGCCACACAGGGACACCTGGGGCAGTTGGTGTTCTAGTTCATCCCAAACAGGTTCAGAGGGGTTAAGCTTGGTGCTCTGTGCAAGCGACTCACGTTCTCCAACTCCAACCGTGGCGCGGCATGTGTTCATGGAGGTCACTGTGTATACAAGGGGGAAGGTCATGCTAGAACAGGTTAGTGAAGGAACATTGTAACCCAACAGCAGATTAAGACATTCTGTGTGCTTTTTGGTTTGTGGCAACAACTTTGGGACTAAGTGACGTATGGAGCTGATGGTTAACTGTCCATAAACTTTCGTCCATTTGTGTGTGTGTATAGAACAGTGTCTATTTGCATTGTGTTACTCCGAACACTATGAGGGGACGGGTTGGAGACAAGGTGAAGTCTACTCGATATGAAGTAGTGCCTCGTGGTGTACATCTTGGGAACTGAACAAACAAGGGGCAAACAGGCCACGACCTTTTTATTTATTTATTTATTTTCCATTAAGCATTTAATCGAAAACCTCATGACAATCAACATCACACTCCACACATCTCAAAAAATGAAGTGTTGCAATGCTCAGTTAATATATTCATTTTATATACACACACACACACACACACACTCTCTTTATGGCCGAGAGCTTATGGACTTTTTAGTATCACACTCAAAAGTACTTATCGAGCATTAAAGTCCTGAATTATTTCCTCTTTCCTGTTACAACATGTTTCACTCTTCTGGGAAGGATTTGCGTTAAATTCTAAGGCGTGGATATGAGGATGGGTGTCCATTCTACATTAAAGCACTAGTAAGGAGGATCACGCGTTGATGTTGGGATATCGAGGACGTTTGGGGTGCAGCTGGTGCTTCAGTTCATCACAAAGCTGTCTGTTAGGGCTGAGTCTGAATTCAGGGCTCGGCGCAGGACACTCGAGTTCTCCTACCATCCTTCAACCTTAATGCATTTATCGTCATGAAGAAACCTGCTATCTCCATTTTTTACATTTTTCAGGAATGACATGATCATACAGTGATTATATATATGTACACACACACACACGTGAGCGAATTTACCCCAAAACAGCTAGAAGAAGCCACCAGCTTTTACAAGTGAATGCAGAGGGTTATTTTAATTTATATTCATCCATAATCTGATTTTGACCAAAAATAAAGATAGCAGGTTTCATCAGGAGGCCGACGGTTGTTTCATGGAGCGAAAAGTGACTATAACACTATAGTGTACAACATCTTACACAATTATGCTTTTCCAACATCGTGGTAATCGTTTGAGGAAGAAACATGTATGTTTATGGTTGTCAGGTGTCCACATAGTTTTGACCATATAGTGCATCTTGCCAGATTTGGATTGCACTATGGAGAGAAGAATCTTGTTTCTCGTCCTACTGTCTACCTGGACATACCAAACAATCTCTTATGCATGAATTGCTCCCATCTATGTCTCTTTAAGGAAGTCTATTTATGGAGGTGTTGCTGTATGTTTGTGTGTGAAACAGTAAATGAAGATGATGTTGCTAAATAACTGGAAATCACCACGAATCTCTTCTCGATCTGACGTCTTGTTTGTTATTACTAATAATTTTGATTATGGTGAACTCTATGCAGAAATGGTACTCGTAAATTTTTTTTACTTTATTTTCATTACAGTGTTTCGGTTTGGTTTGTGGACAGAATCTTTTTTTTTTCCACCGTTCAGGCCTGATTTGTGTTGTGATGTTTGTAAGTGTGATTAAGGAATAAACTGCAGGCAGGACTGTGGTTTTGGTTTGTTTATTTACATTATAACATGATCAGTACTCACAATCACATCACCATTGTCATTTCATAGTATTTATATAGTATTTTATTCAATTATTAACCAAACTTTTATTTGTTTATAGTAATAACCAAAAGTGTGTGATGGTGTAGGAAAACCTATCAGATGTCATGGTGTAGCTTTCAGACCAAAAAAATTTGAATGGTTATGGTTAGTGTGTAGAGGTTGACACTTTGTGCTGTACTGTCATCTGGAAATCCCATGTTGTGGTGAATTCTGGGAAATAACCAAAAACATTTTTAGTATTTCACCTCACTCACTCGTTTGCCGAACTGCTTATTCCTTTATTAGTGCTGTGAGGAGGCTGGAGCCTATCTCAGCCAACACGGGGCGAAGGTGGGGCACACCCTGAACAGCTCACCAGACCATCGCAGGACCAACGTACACACTCAGCCATTCACACCTCGAGGCAATCTGAACAGCCAATTAGACTAATGTGCATGTCTTTGGACTGTGGAAGCACCAGTAATATTGACAACAATAATGTTCTAGCATCTGTTGACAATTTAAAGGGGCTCTCTCTAATGTTGGGGCAACTTAAAGGGGCTCTCTCTAACATTGGGGCAACTTAAAGGGTCTTTCTAACAATGGGCTAACTTAAAGTGGCTCTCTAACGTTAAAGCAACTTAAAGGGGCTCTCTCTCTCTCTAATGGGGCAACTTAAAGGGGCTCTCTCTCTAATGTTGGAGCAATTTAAAAGGGGCGATCTCTAATCTCTATTGTTGTTTTGTATTGATTGAACAAGAAATCAAAAGAATAAACTGCTTTTTGAATATCAAGAAACAACGATCAACCAATTACTTTGCATTCCTTTGAAAAAAATATTTTTATATTTAATGTTCAACTCTAATAACAACTATATGTCTAATTGTAACCAATTTCAAGTTATTGGCGAAAAACATTCACACAAAGACATTTCTGGTAGAAACTGCCTTAAAAACGTTTTTTTTTTCTGTTTTTTTTTTTTTTTTTATAAATAGCACAGAAAATATTGCTCCTAGACATATATATAGTGGAAAGTGAATATAAATACATGGTTTGCACACATTTTGAGACCAGTCCCAACTCTCTAGGGTGAATACTTTTAAAGATACTGATTTTTTTTTTTTAGGAATTTTCTTTCATCGTGTCATTTTGGGTACCTTCGAATGCCCCGTCCTTATGGGTTTTCGGCTTGTATTTACAAATGGAGGTTGTAGAAATGCTAGAAAAGGTCCAGGTAACACAGAAAGGTGCACACAAGAGGAATCTGGAATTATCACCAGTGTGTGAGTGAGAAGTTGACTATTTGGTGTTAAGTGAATGTGAACGCTACCATGAGCAAAAAACAAAATTGTAATCTTGCACCCTTTCCCCTTCGGTGAGTTGCTGTTATTATTTTGTGTCCTGCTTCAGGTGTAGTTGTTGCTAAACCTTAAAAATTTAAGGATAGCTAAAAGCTAGTTTTTCTACGTGAAGGGTTTTCAAAGTCCACCACACCCAAACAACAGTTATTTATTATTATTCTTATTTTTATTATTATTAATAATAAGTTGAATACTGTGATTTTGTGAAAAACACATCAAATGCAATTTGTGGAATAGACAGGCATAATCATGCTCTAAATCCTTAATCTTAGTCTCCATCTCCATAATAATTCTATAAATTATTATGAAAATACTCTATACACTGTGTGTATCCTTTAAAGGCTGATTTATACTCACTGTCCCGTATACATACATGTATTCAAGATGGCGACCGCATGTATCCTGTTCATTTTGCTTGTGCATGTCTCCAGAAATTAATAAAACCGGTCCCAACATTACCCCTGGCAGCACTTTGCTCCTTTACTCTCCCTCAAGCCTTCCCATCAGCCCCGTTGCCCTGCAGCTCTACCACCAGATCTGACTGAATGGGAAACGTATCCGTCACCAGTACCTCCATCACGTCGTCCATGCCGAAGCTTTCCTGTCCGGCCTCCTTCACGACACCAGAGTCTGGCTGCTCCACTTGTTCCGCTACATCTGTCTCCGCCTCCTCGTCTGCCATGTCCTGTCCTGCTAGAGGAGGAGGTGTAGCCTTGGTGGTCTCGTCCTCCACTATGAGGTTGCGCAGCTTCCTTTGGCGCGGGTTGTAGTTCTCCACGCGGTTGTGGATCTGTATGTGCCGCCGCAAGTGAGCCTGCAAACATGAGGGAATGATTAGGGAAATAAAGCTGTCAATAAAATGAATAATCGAAGTGAGCTGATATAAATAATAATAATTATAGAAATATATATAGCTAGAGTTTATTATTACGAATTTTATTATTGTTTTGTTTTGTAAATCGCACCATTTTTCGAATTGTTTGATGACTAAAAGCGTGCATGTTGCTGCATCAAAGCCAAACTTACAATACAGAGAGAACATGGGCTATGTTTGTCACCGTCACATGATATAGTCCATCAACACGACGTGGCTTGAGCACCAGCCACAGCAGCTTATAGACAACAATGCTAATAAATCCATGAAGTCTTAATGTAGCATTTTCAAAAATCAAATGCTTCTGGATGGACCCAAAAGGAGAAAGTATGTAAATGATGCAGGTGAATGCTTACGCCCCTCCTTGGTTGGTGTTAGTGTTGGTGGTATGTGATAAGGAGGCGGCACTTGATGGGTGGGAACTGAACAGGTTTAATAAGGATTGGCAAAGTCTTTCTCAAGACATTGCCTGGCAATGACCGGGTATGGGGGGAAAGAAATGCAGGAATTTCGCCCAGGATGCCTAATAATAATAATAAATAATAAGCACCTCTGTGTTGTGGTGCGATGCAGTCCAGTGGAGGTTGATTATATGTGACCCAGTCTGGCAAAATGAGTCACAGTGACCAAAAATTCAAAATTGAGTTAGCCATACCATTTTAAA
>JAQMYF010000022.1:29750655-29793550 GCA_030014195.1 Neosilurus mollespiculum | reverse complement strand
CAGATTTATGTCCCCACACTGTGATGAATAGCTAGACCACACACACACACACACACACACACACACACACACACACAGCAATTTACATTCACACTCACACCTAGGGAAATTGGGAATATCTAATTAGCCCAATGTGCATGTCTTTTGATTGACCCCGAGAACAAGGAGGAAATTTACACAAGCACAGTAAGAACATATAACCCCTCCCCCCCAAGGACCTTCATGCTGGGCTAAGCACTATGCCATCGACACTACAGGTCAAAAGCTTTAGAACACAACACTTTTTTTTTTTTTCGCTTTTTATGAAATTTAAGCAGTTTTGTCCAAGTTAATGATATTAAAAGGAACAGGTAAGCACAGTCTCCAGACTTAAACCCATTGGGATGAAGTGGACAGAAGGCAGAACAACTCTGGTCCTAGGAAGTGTAACACATACATTTGTGGGAACTTCTGCAACAGTGAAGAACTTCCAGAACAATATTTGATTTCTTCTGTTGAAAAAAAATGCCGAGTGTATTCAGCTGCAATATCTTTACAAATATCACTACTGGGACGAGTCATTACTACTTAATTTGAATAAGTAATTGAATAAGTAATTCAGTAAGTAAATAAGTAATCAATTCAGATTAAGTCGTGTTTAAAACAACAAATCCATTACATTTCCCCTTCAACATTAAACTGTGTAAATCTCAAAAAAACAGAGAGAGAGAGAGAGAGAGAGAGAGAGAGAGAAGGAGAGAGAGCGTGTGTGCGTGCGTGCGTGCGTGTGTGTGTGTGAGAGAGAGAGAGAGAGAGAGAGGGAGGGAGGTGTTATTTCACAAGCTGTTAATATCAGCTCTTCAAAAATGTTCACTGTTTCAGTTTTAATGAATATTTATCTTAGATACTGCAATAAATAGTAGATTTGAATAAAAGCAAATTTAATCATGAATATTAAAATCTATGAAAAACAGTGGCATCCTATAAAACATCCTCTGAGACAATTTCAAGTTTTATTTGTCTAAAGGTTTCCAGTAATAAAATTGTATTTATTTAATCATAATACACTTTGTGCTTTTGTGTATTACATTTAATTATTCAGTAACTGCTTTATCTTATTCAGGAATACTCAGTGGTTAGTGGAAAATTCGCCTGAAATGGAATGCTAATCAACTGCAGGGCACATTTACACACACCTTCACACATGTCATGTCATTGTAGATTACCCTTGGTGGGCGTGGACCAGTTGCTATTATTGCTCGTGGGTGTATACAATCAGTCCAAGGTTTTTAGCTCTGATGAGAAGGATTAGTTGACAAAATTGAATGTAGTCATTCTGCCTATCTGCATGGTTCGGGACAGCTGGAGGAAACTGGAGAGCGCGTAGGAAACCTGTGTGCAAACACTGAAACAGCAGGACCTGTGAGTTGAAAATGCTTTCCAAGCTTCTCAATAATAATAATAATAATATTAATAACAATAATGATAACAACAATAATAACAACAATAATGGTAACAACAACAACAATGATAACAACAGCATCACAGCATTAATATTCATTAATTCATTCTTTAATTTTCTGAAGCGCTTAATCCTAATTAGGGTCCTGGGAGGCTTACGCCCGTCTCAGCTGACTCTGGGCGAGGGCAGAGTACACCCTGGACAGCTCATCAGGCCATCACAGGGTAGAAACACGCTGATGGCAATCCACTCTCTACGAATGCCAGCAATGGTTCCTTTACATGCCTCCCACCACAGGCAGTGAGCGACATGGCGGGCCTTTGATAACCCAGTTAGCTGCACTGGGGGATTTATTCACATTAGCATACGTTTTCATTTCAAACATTCCCCATCAGTGTACATGATTAATAATATCTGACAGCTAGGGCCACGCCCCCTTTTCATTGCCAAGGGTTGGTCAGTGGGTCATAGGTCCCAATTGGCACTATATAATCTCTTTCCCATCTTAATATCTCCTTCATTTACAGACCTCCAGTGATATTTCTCTAATGAAAACTCCTATTTTTTAATTTTCTCTGATACACCTAGCTCAGGGTGTACCCCGCCTTCGCCCGGTGTTGGCTGAGATAGGCTCCAGCCTCCCTGCGACCTTAATAAAACGTGATTTAGTGCATGTAGTGATATTAATATGTAAAAAAAAAAAATTTGTGCTGCAGGATGTCGAGATGAGCACTAGAGGAAGCAGGTGAGGGTGTAAGAAGAGCACGTGAGAGGAAAGGGGCGGGGTGATTTCTGAGCCGGGCCGAGGCCCGACACTACCTGCGGGAAAGCCGGAGTGTTTCCGGAAGTGCTTCATTCTTCAGCCTGGATATCACGGTAACAGCTTCAAAACAACTATTTATACAGTTTGTCCTTCCTTGATACAGTGTGTCGGAGTTTGTAGAGGGTGCAGTGTTGCTTTTAAGAGGCTGGTTCAGAAAGAAGCGCTGAAGAGGTGGATAGAGAACTGAGAGAGAGGTGGAGATGGTGGAGAAATGCCGGATGGGTGTTTGGTCGCACTCCTGGAAGACACGCAGAGGGACAACATGACCACCATGAGGGACATGGACAGGTGTGGTGGGGTGAGAAGTACCACAATTATAAAATATCGCGACACCGGTTGACTTTTCCCTCTGAACGCGATGTGTTTGATGATGTTTACTAACAGGAACCGGAACAATAAAGCAACAGTAGCCTTGTGTCACATCAAGCAACTCAGTGTACAGATTAAAGTCATTATTCTTAACAAAATATCTTTAGGTTTTTTTTGTTATTATTATTATTATTATTATTATTTTTTTTTTCATCGCCTCAAAGCAAATAGGTCCTGGGTTCAAATTCTGTGAGTTTCTGGGGCTTTGCTTGTGTGGGTTTCCTCCGGGTACTCCGGTTTCCTCCGACAGTCCAAAGACATTACACATTAGGCTGATTGACTGTTTCGAATTGTCTCTAGGTGTGAATGTGAGTGTAAATGGGTGTGCGTTTGTGTGTGCGCTGGCCCTGCAATGGTCTGGCGAGCTGCTTAGGGTGTACCCCGCCTTTGCCCAGTTTCGGCTGACATAGGCACCGGCCTCCACCCTAATACGATTAAGCTGTTCGGCAATTTAATGATGTGAGTGTGTTATTTTATTATTTTTGCGCTAGTATTACCGATCTGTCAGAAAGAAATCCTGTCTTTCCATCATTAAGAAAGGACATCAGTATGAGTTCTCATTTTTTGTATCCAGATTGTATGTTTTTATATTTCTTGTTAATTATAGAATACATTAATTGCAATTTAGGTGACATGTGGGTGCACGTTGGCATAGAGGTTAGTATGTCCACTTCACCGGAAGAAGGTCCAGGGTTTGAGTCCTGGGCTTGGGGGGTTTAAACAATACAGAACAACAGGAACAGCCCAATCGGATCGGTTTGCTTTTTCTGGGTAATGGACATTATTTAGTTCCAAATCTGTTAGAAAGATATCAGCTTTCCCCCCTTTTCTCCCAATAATTTATTCGTAACCAGTTCCCACCTTTCCTATTGCCTTCCTATCACATATGACCACTTCCAACCAGGGAGGGGCATTAGCAAGCATGATGCTGCCACCTGTAGCTTTATGAACTGCTGTGCATGCACCTAAAACAATCAGAGGGAAAGTGCTGTCCACCTATTTCTGCTCGAATTAGTTCAGAGACACTCATGATTGGCGGGTGATCACAGTAAGTGACAGGGATTTTCCAAAATTTAAAAACAATAATAAAAATACTATATTTCTTACAATAAATTAGTCCACTTTTTCAGATAATATGTCAGCTCATAGCCTGCGAGATTAACAAAACAATGCAAAACCGCATCCTGCACATATGACAAAGGCATAGCTGCGGAAGAAGAGGGAGCAGATGCTGGGCTGGCCTGCATGCAGTCCTTACTTTCCCCCTATAGGGTATGTGTGGCGAACTTTATTTTATATCTTTGTCCCCTAAACATTTTTGAAGTGTGAGGTCGAATGGCAATATCCTGAAGTCTTTTACCATCCCGAATTTTTAAAAATGTGTTAAAAGAATGGAAATGTGTTCATTATGAAAAAACAATAAACTTAATGAGGTAAAATATCAAATAATTTTCTGTTGCATTGCTTTAAATGCAATATAAGACAAAGATTACTTAAAAATCGTTGTTTCCAGTTTTACTTTCAACATACCGTCACGTATATTCTTGATTTGAGGTTGTAAAATGAGGACCAGACCAGCTCTCATAATCGTGTCATCAGAGTTGCAGTCAGGCAGGGATCGGATCAGTTGTTCAGGCCGTGCTCTTGCATATTTCATTGTTTTTTGTTTGTTTTTTTCTCTCGAACACACCCATGTAAACTCAGGCGTGGCCTTGTAGTTATCTGGGCCGCGTTTCCAAAATCCTTTAACGCTCATTGTTTAATGGTGAGCGTTTCACACTAAACCTCAACCCAGTCTCTCTCTCTCTCTCTCTTCCTGCTAATGAATGATTGTTTTTGTGAGACAAACAACAATTTAATGTTTTTAAAATCATGGATTATTGTTAATAGATTTAGTGTTTGAATCCCAATACTTAAATCTGAGAGATTGTAACTGGCCCTTATCTGGGTAGGAAAGGAGGCATTTCCTGTCTAGGCTGGCACAGCCATCTGTACACTCATATATATGATAAACCTCAAAAAACATTAAGTGTCTCCACCAATTGTGTTTTTTGTTTTTTTTGCTGTGAGTGCGCACACACTCGGAGCAGTGGGCTGCAACACATTGGGGTGCCTGGAGAGCAGTTGGGGGTTAGGTGACTTGCTCAAGAGCACTTCAACTATAAAGGTGGAGGAAGGGAAGGTGCAGCTCACTCCCCCCCCACCACACATTTTTCCTGCTGGTTCAGGAGTCGAACCAGCAACCTTTCGGTCCCAAAGCCGCTGCTCTAACCATTAGTCCAAGGCCGCCCCAGTTAGTTTAGCTAACTTATTATAGCTTGGGGGGTGAAAAAAACATTGCAGCTTCATGAGTCTCATCATGTTATAGACACATGAGTGTCTATAACAAAAATATTTTATCAATTTTTAGCAATCACTTTTTAAAATAAAATAGAGATGTAACAGAAATGATCAGATATACCACAATGCACGCAGCCATACCTGATTAAAATGTTATGAGAAGAGAGTTCAAGTGTAAGAAACCATGTACGTATTGTTTCCTTGTTTTTAGTGGTACAGTAGTGCCTGAGAGGAGCTTATCAAAGTTCTGCCAATGTTAATCATTAGCCCAGTTAGCTTGACAGTTTCTTCTACTTCTTCTAACTTCTAGTTACTTCTAGTGTGTACTCGATCAGCTTGGGCTGTTAAATATACTGTATATCAAGGTTCAACACAGTTCTGTTTCAGCTGGTGAAACCCACAGTGCTTGGGTAAAAATGTACTGTAACAGTTTACAATGATAATGCGACTATTTTGTTATTTGTTACAAGTCTTTCCAACATACCAGGGAGGTCAATGAGCCAAATCTGATTAAGGATCTGCAAACTAAACACCACCTCCAGTCTCACAGTGCAACCAAAGCTTTTTAAGTGGAGTTTGTGATTGGTATTTACTCTTCAGGTCATGGATGCCCGGAAATGCCATGCTGTGATCTGTTTAAAGAAACTGCCTGATGGATATTTAAAGATGAATTAGGTAACATTTGGTCTTTAATGGTTAAAAAGGTGGATTTGATATTTGAATAATATATATATATATATTTTTTAACTTATTAAGCCCACCCATGTTCATGAAACTCTACCCTCAGGGTCTGTGGTGGCCTGTAGTGACCAACACTGTTGTCTTTACTTTTTTATTTTTATTTTTTTTCAGCTTTATAATATATTTTGTCCTTTTGTACAAAATTAAACCTATTGCACCTTTACCTTTACTTTTACGTCCAAATATTTTTTTTGCTGAAGCTCAGCAATATTAGACTTACTGAACGTTCACAAACATTATCCACCATTATTTGTCTGTTAGCGAGTTTTGTGTATGTGCTGCTTTTAAGATGGACCTCAAAAATCTGCAAACCTGCAGGTGTACCCAAAGCATGAAAGCCATAGATAATTCTTAAAATAATGTACAAGATGGGGCAGTGGTGTACACTGAGTAGAAGTCAATTATTACGCCATAGAATTTCTTTTGTGACTATCGACACTCTGAATATATACACTGTCAGTTAAATGTCTCTGAACCTTTTTTTACGGTTTATATCAGTTTAGTAACTGATGAAAATGTTAGAGAATAGCTATTAAGTGAAGAAAGTGAAGTCTTTGTGGTAATATAAATAATGAATAATAAATGAATGCTCTCAGATTATAGTGAAACATTAAACGAGTTAAGGGTGTATATGTCACTCCTAATGATAAAGGACTCATAGACAGTACTATTACGTGTAAAATATTAATATGGGCTGTGTTGCAAGGGCCTGGTAATATTAGTGTGAAACTCCAATTTGAATTAATTTAGTCCTTCTAAAGTTAAAAGTAACAATTCCTAAGATTTCTCAGTTGAGTAAATCAAGTTGGGAAAAATACAATTATACAAATAAACATGAGGAATTTCATGCAAATGTTTTGCCAAGCAATCATTTTATAATTTGAGATTTATATTAGGTCTACTGTAGTATTTAACCATTTTATTATGTTGGAAATATATGTAGGTGAAACATAAGTGAACTATATTAGCACTCAGAGTGGTTGGATAGCATGGATAATATGGCTAATAGGCTCTATATGGTCACTGTATATAATTAGCTGTGTGTGCATGGTTTGCCCTTTCAAGCTCACTCAGGTCAGAGGTAATTGCCTCATTTAAGTCCATACATCGTTTCCTATTAGTGTTCCATAATCACAGAATGCCTCTCAGCAGTCGTTTAACAAGTTATATAAACTGTGGTTTAAAAGTTTGTGACCTTGCTATGACCTTCACCGTCGACCCTAAAATTACAAAATCAAGCCATCTTTGTGACTCAGGTAGGGTAGTGTCCCCACCAAGTTTGGTGAAAATCAGTGCATGGGTGTGATCAGGATTTTTTTCACGGGCAAACTGATAAACAGAGAGACAGACAGGCACCAAACCCACATCTGCTCCCTGCAGTGTGGTTGTGTATGCTCACTGTTTATGTGTATGTTAACTTTGGATGGGTTAAATGCAGAGCCAACTTTCCTTTGCGGGATTAGTATAGTACGTCAAAAAAAAAAAAAAAAAGGTTAGACATGTGGGTAATTACAATACCTTCACCAAAGCTTTGTTTTGGGCTCAGGTAATTAAAACTTAAAAACAAAGGTTTCTTAGTTGAACTGTAAAATATCTGGCGGTTTTAATGCATGGTGATATTAAACACACTGACAAGCACTCATCAAGGTGGTGGTTGTTGTCATGGGTTGGTGTCGAAAAGAGAGCTCTTGTTTGACATTTTAAGGCAACATAAAAGACTAAAATTCAAAGGATCAAATTCAAATAGTAAAACTTGTTCACGTTGGCAAACAGAAAAGGTCATGTCATGTCATTTTCTAAACTACTTGATCCTTTGTTAGGGTCACAAGAAGGCTAGAACCCATCCCAGCTGACTCTTGGTGAAAAGCGCACACACACTCACACACACACACAATTTGAAGGGGCTATTTAAAACATCCAAATAGTCTAATGTACATGTCTTTGGGCGGTGGAGAAAACCCATGTGAACACAGGGAGAACATGCAAACTTCACACTGGAACTACCTAGCAGAGCTGGGGGCACGAACCCTGGACCTTCTTGCTGTGAGGCAGTAGTGCTAATCGCTATGCCACCATACCGCCACTACAGTAAAGGCCTAGAATAATATAAATATAATATGTAATTACATTCATGTATGTAATTTGTGATTTGAGACACAACCCTAGTCTGTTTGTCAGATTTAGATGGACAGCGTTCCCTATTTTGGGAATCCCTGTACTAAGCTAGCACTTCTATAGTAACATCTTGCAGAGTGACTTGTTTGGGGGACTATCAACATGTTAAAAATCACGTGTGATCACTGGTATTGGAAGTTTGGAGGTTTTAAGATGCTTATTTACATTTTCTTAACTAAGTATTCTGTGTCAGCACTGATTTCTGACATGTCTTTAAAAGAAAGCTTTGGGGTTTGTTGATAACATGACAAGCTGCATTTTAAAATTGTTTTTAAGTCAAAGAGAGCGAAAGAGAGTGAGGGTATAGCTAGCTGCTGTAAAAAAAAAAATCAATTACAAGAAAAAACACGTTTGTGGATGACTTTTTATATAATAAAAATGCAGTAAGAGGAAATATAACTATACTAGAAATAAAACCCTGATGTGCTGTTAGAGGAAAATAATCAGCTTTGAGCAGTCCTCATCCTTTAACTGCATGTCCTGTGCATGTACTATGCGAAGTCTGTTTTTAGGTTTATAATTATTTTAGCATTTGGTATTAACATATACAATGTTGATAAATAAATTATAAATAACAAAGAAGTAGCAACTTATATATTGTATTGAATTTCATTAAAAATTGATTGAATTTCATTTGTGCAACCCTGTAAAATGTATCTGTCAACACTGGTGAATGTTGTTCCATTCATTACATTCATTTCCCCCAATACATTTTGGAGTTCCCATTTTGGAGATCTGGATGTTCTCATTTTTGCCATAAAAGTACGTCACACTTTGATGTAAGACAATATGTGGAGCTCAATAAAGTAAATACGTAGAAGAGTATAAATGAATAAAGAGTAAGCATTATTTACACAGAACAACAGCAGTGGCGACAACATGATTCATACAGCTTAGTGGAATGTTTATCTCTGACCAAAATAAAGGTTAGGGTATGAATAGAAATAAGGAAAATGCATAAGAAAATGTAGCTCCTAGAAAAGCCAACATTAATGATCAGTGATGTAAATAATATAAGGATTTAGGCACTGCCTAAGGCAGAGCTCTTGATAGATATTAATATATTAATAGACGTCTGAGGCTGGTGTTATAAGAGTAGCACGGCTCCTTTAAGGGCTAAATCAGTTTCAGCCCTGGGGGAAATTGTGTTTCCCAAATTGGGTCTGGAGTGAATGCAGGAAAGGTTAACACAGAGTTTTCTGTTCAGCTCCTTAATTATCCGTTTAACAAGTTCATGTTTCGAGTTGCCACAAATGTTCCATGTTGTTTTGCTTGATAAAAGTTTGTCTACCTACCTGAGGATTAGAACATACTGAATATATGGATGCTGCCTTATTTTAATAACCCCAACCCTACCCTGTGTGTGTGTCGGGGGGTGATCACGAACACAAAGAACTTTGTACATCATAACACATCAATCAGAACACCATCAGTTCTGAATTGTCCATACTCCCAGCATGCACCTTAATAATTTAGAAAAATATGATAAGGGCTGAATGTGTGCATTCAGCTCAGCTCTAAAGGAACTTGGTGTGGTTTTTGCATGGATGGAAAGGCCTTTCCATCTTTATCTTGCATTCAGTTTCATTGTTGCACGAGCTATACATAACAACCGATCAGCATCAACTCAGCGAAGGGGCACGGACATGGGACAGCCATCAAAGTCGTGTTCCATGTCTATGGCGCTCCGCTCAGGAGCTCTGCAATAAAAAAGGATTTCACTACATTCAATAAATACCTGATTATGTTGTGAACTTTAATTAGTCAGTAAAGTCAGGTGAAATATTACTTGCGTAGAGTTTTTGTTCATTATTTTGCATTTTCAAAATCTATTGTCTCATTTTCTTGTTTTTTTGTCCTTTATTCATCCATCAGCTGTCTTATCCATCTTGTGTTTGTTTTCCCCAGGTGCTGGCTAAAGTCTTATATGACTACCAGGGCAATGGACCCGGAGAGCTCACTATGAAATCCGGCGACATGGTCGGCCTGCGCTGGAGAGTAGATGACAATTGGTATTATGGTGATATTAAAGGGAACAGTGGACTTGTACCCACTAGCATAGTGGAAGTCCTGGGCGATCAAACGCAGCCTGCGCCTTTGTGCCGGGCTCTCTACGACTTTGAACTGAACAAGCTGGATCCAGATGACAGAAAGGAATGTCTGGGGTTCATAAAGGTCTGTGTGCATAATTTTCCAAGCAGCACCAAACAGAGGGGATAATATTTGATTAATTCTAATTGATTGTTCTACCTAAAGCTTAGCATTATTATAACTGAATATGTGTACTTATTTAAATTTTCAGGAAAACCATGATTTTTTTTTTAACTTGTGCTATCTTGTGGACTAATCAATTTAGTGACACCTTCTGAGCCTGGGAAAAATATTTGTTTTAGTATGTATTACACCGAAGCATAAGCAAAAAAGCACACTAAAATACGGTTTATACAGTTTATATTAACATATTTTAATCACGAAACTGAGGATAGTCAGGTGAGCTCTGCGCAGATTTTATGATTAGATTTTCATTTTAAAGTGTGAAATGATGACATCAAGTCACTGTTAGTGTCAACCGTTTTGGTTCAAGCATTATCCACTCGAAATACTGATTTTTAATTCCGAGATAATGGACCAATCAGGTTGTGACGTTCCTGTGTAGTATGTAGTAAATCGCAGTGGAATGCAATGAAGCAGTGTGACAGTGGTGAGGTGTATTGAATAGCATTTGAGTAGCATTGACTTGAGGATGATGAGAGATCAGGGTGATTGGAAAATCTAGACAGACAATGTGCTTCATTTCCTGGACATCTTAGTAGGATTAAAGAAAAAAAAAAAAAAAAAACCCAGTAAAAAAAAAATCTCGTTTTTAAGGCTTTACAAGATGGTTAAAGTTTGACCTTTTAAGGTCACTCAAAGTCATAGGAAACAGTCTCATTTAAAAATCCATATTTGGTTTCCCTTTAATGTTCCATAGCAACGGCATGTTATATAGCACTCGTTTTTTTTTTATAAATGCTTTGGAAAATCTCCAAAGATTTTTGACCTTGCTCTGACCTTTACCTTTGACCGGGATATTCCAAAAACAAATCATCTTACAGACTCATTTAGGGTAGTGTCCCCACCAGGTTCGGTGAAAATCCGTACATGGGTGTGGTCAATATGTTGTAGACAAACAGAAAAATGAATAAAGAAAGGTTGGTGATTGCAGTACCTCCAGCAAAACTTTGTGTGTATACATATTCATGTCTTAATAAACCATGGAATAAATATTGTATGTCCAAACATTGCTACTTTTAAAACACTTTTCCCATTTTGTTTGAGTTTGACTTTTTAATTGAGTAGGATTTTAACACATTATCTACAGTATAGTTTCAGTGAAGTATTATTTTGCAGTGCCTCCTCCACCCCCGGTACTCAATCCCTGCACTGCTGTAGTGTTTGTATTTATTCATACAGAACCCCCTGCTCCTGTTCTTAGTCATCAGTCGAAAGCTCATTTTTGATGCATGGGTGTAGATGTAATGGGATTTACTGAGGTACTGGTAGAACTTATCATTTGAACACAAGCGTATTAAATCAGCTCAGTAATAATGCATGATGCTTTTTATACCTCGCTGACTTGTGCTTTATAAATGAGTAAGGTTTTGGCAGTAATGGGATTTAGCCTGAGTTTCCCTACAGTCACACATCCTGAGACTGTTTCAGATGATGTTATGTAATGGCTGTGACTCTGTGGAGTCCATTAAAAAGCTTCCTAGTGTTTTCTTTTTTACAGAGACCAGATGGTTTAAATGGGTTTTGAATAAAGTTCAGGGAAAAGAGTTTGGGGCCTGCAGACACAAAAGGCACATCATGTCTTCGGCTCACAGTAATTACAGCTAAGTAAAGCTGTTCAGGGACACCCCTGCGTCTGTACAAGCCTCACATCTGAATCACACGCTCTGCCTGTCTCAAAGAGTCTGTGTTTACCTTTTACCTTGTCTCATTTGGATTCAGGGAGATGTCATCACTGTGATTAAACGAGTGGATGAGAACTGGGCTGAAGGGATGTTGGGAGACAAGGTCGGAATCTTCCCTTTGCAGTTTATAGAGGTGAGACTGTTTAAAATTTGCAAGAGAAATGCCCAAGAATTCTGTTTAAGGTTTATTCCTTTGCATGTGGGATGATTAGTTTTTGCTTAAAGGAAATCAGTCACCTTAACCTTGCACAAGAACTGAATACATCAAACCATGTGTTAGTCGACCGCAGCACATACTTAGCACCTGTGCTTTGTGTGATTTACTGATGTCCCGAAGAAATTGCACACTGCACATACCTGGAGCCTCATTAACACCGCCCACCCATACGACCGACATCAGGCCTTCTTACATATATGGTAAAGGACTTTGGTGTCAATCTTTCAAATTTTTTTTTTTTAACTCTCATTAAGGTAATTACAAATGTAAACTGTATTGTGGACTCGTTAAGCCACCCAAGTCTTAGATAAGCACTTGGTGTATCTTAATCAATTTATCAATTAAGTCAACAGAATTTTTTTTTAATTTTGTGACCAATTTCCTTTAAGCAAGGCCTTTTATAGGTGTAGCAAGTTTTTTTTTGCTCATACTATAGAAGTGTGACTAGCTGATTGGAAGCACAAAAACTAAATATAAACAGTGCCCCTTTAAAGCCACTCCCCCAGAAATATTACCTAGCCTGGACTCTGCTTAATGCACAATTTTTGATATTGATATCGTCTTAGAATTTTCACATACATACATGAGATTTTTTTTTTTTTCCACAGAGGATTTGACAAAATGTCAACAATATTTATGGAATAAATATATGAAGTCACATTTTTCACATTTTGCATTTGTGCCAACACTTATCTGGTCTTGGAGAACCGTTAGCATGTCTATTTGGTATCGCGAGAAGAAATCTCAGTTTTCTAATTGCATAATATCACTCAGCGGAAACACAGGCCATTAGCAACTATGTCTTGCTAAAAAGAAAAATCACTTCTGTTTTGTGCAAAATGGCACATGAGACAGCGTAACCCCATTGAGAGGCTAGCTCGGGATGCAGTATGGAAGTATTTTACTGAAACAAATCTACCCTGTGAATATGTTAAATAAAGGGAACTAAAGCAGCTTCCTACAGTACAAATATCCTGATAAAATCCGCTTATGGCATTTTAAAAGTATATATAATACTGTCGAGTATGTGGACCATCCTGAGCATCTATGGCAGTTTCAGAGACTGGGGTCAGGCCATGAGTGCTGGAAACCATGACGTACCTGCACACTAAGATATTTAGGAGGATGGAAAAGTGAAGTGTGCCTGAAGAGAAACTTTTGCTCTTGCGAGCACTTCAGTTCAGAGAGCATTAAGAGTAGGAGCACGAGGAGTTCACTGCCACTGCACACACAACAGCTACCAGAATAAACAGAGCTAAATGAAACATTAATAAAGTCTTCCAGACCGATTATTACTATGTAGGATGTTGTTTCAGTATCAAGATCGTTAACATCATGTACCAGAAACGTACTCATTTTTGTACATTGATTTAGACATGTCCCTACTTATGAGCTAATCTCTTTGCCAAAAGTATTCCCACCTACTAGCTGTTCAGTGATATGGTTTGTTACACCCCAGTCTGGATGAATGCATTTGCTTTGCTTTCTTCTTTTTCTTCTTCTTTTTAAAATTTGTAATGGAGTTCTGGGAGGTTGCCTGCAGGGGTGAACCTAGCCAAAATAACACACTAAGTCAAAACTGTGGAGATGAGTAAGCAGAAATACTTCAGTTTCTTTAATGGAATATTCCAGCCTTTTTTTTTCCAGGCTAGATTCCAGCTACCTGTTTTTTTCCAGACACAGAAAAACAAGTTAATTCTTGTCAGTCATAACCTTATAATACAATACAAATTATCTTTTACTCTGTACATTTTACAAATAGTTTTATTTTATAGACACATTATGTACAAATTTATCATAGCAGAAAAGATTAATAATAAAGTTTATAACACCAGGATATTAAAATACTTGTGATATTATTATTTTTTTTTAAATAAAAAAATACTAGTAAACATAGACATTTATGTAATCAAGAATGATGATATTTACATTTAAATTAAACATTAGGAAACACAAACAAAATTAATTGATTAAAAACATAAAAATAAGAGTAAGTACAATAGAAGAAATCATATAAAGTACAGAAAGCAAAAATCATGAAAAGTAGATTATATATATATATATATATATATATATATATGTATATATATATATATATATATTATAGAGCGGATAATGCGTAAATCAACACGACAGACACTCATGGTTTATCACGGTCACATGAAGCAAGTGACATCATTTTCAGACTTGAAAATGAAAAATGGAAAAAGATGTTTCTGTGTAGTAGATACTAAACTTTCAAAAAGTATGCTAAGACGCTATCAACTATACAGTCCTTAGCTCATCTTAAAGATCTCTCTCATTTGACCTGCATCTCTCATGGTTGAAATATGTAAAAATAAACCATAAAAATCATGTTTTAGTTTTCTTTTCTTTATGTTTCCATGTAGTGTGTACTAACTTTCTTAAAGAGATCTAAAGAGACACTGTTACACAGCTCTTAGGAACCTGCTAGAACATGCGCTTTGAGCTGACCTGCATCCCACATGATTTAAATATGTAGAGAAATAAACCATAACAATATTGTTTTAGTGTGCTTTCTTTCTTATTTTTTAGTGCAGTGTATATTGAAACAAATATACATCTTAGATTCAGCGAATCCTTATCGTTTCTTTCTCTGGGGCTATATAGTAACGTGCACCTTGTATTCAGCACATGATTGCTAATTATTTAGCTGCTGTAGCATAGTTGTTTATATGATCTCAACTGGAAAATTATTTCATTTGTATCTGTGTGTATAAACAAAGAGGAGACTGAACAGGTGTGGACAAACAGGTCAAAATAAAGGACAGAATATAGCCTGCAAGTGATAGGAGTGAGACATGTTTTCAGATAAGTGTGAACAAAAAATCATGAGTTGGATCTATCAGAAACCATAAACAAAGAAATAATCTCAGATGACAGAAGAACACCAACGGATTTCAATATGTAGTTATTTGTTTCCTTAAAAAGTAAACGAGTCTTTAGAAATCAGGTGGGAAAAAGGATTGCACCTATAATCCAGTAACGGTGGATTATTATTAGACTACCTTTAGCAGCAATAACTTGAAATACCTTTTCTGTAGGAGTTTTTTAGTCTCTTACATCATTTTGGAAAACGTGTGATATTTTTTGAGCTTTTGTTTATCATAGCTTTCTTAAGATCCCAGCACAGCATTTCAATAGGGTTGAGGTCTGGACTTTGACTTGGCCATTCCAACACCTTGATTTGATTCTTCTTTAAACATTCAGATTTGATTTGCTGGCGTTCTTGGGATCATCGTCCTGTTACATGAAGCTATTTCAGCCCTGCTCGTATAAGTTTTTATTGTCTCAGTGACTGCAAGTTTCCCTGGTCCTGTGGCTGAAAAACCAGCCCAAATCAATTTCACTTCAAATCAACTCAATTTTATTGAGTGTATAATATAAAGCCAAACAAATCTTGGTAATGCTTTACAAGCTTTGATGTGTGTGTACTAATTTTCTAAAAAAATATATGGTTTGCATTCTGTGTATTCAAGCTATGTGATATTGTGCTATTACATTTAGAGTTGATTCTTAATGTGGCATTAAGACCTGGAATCCTTTGTTGTTGTCTCTCCTCAAGAGGAACAGAGCAGTGCTGATGCTGGTAAAGGAAGCTCCTATGGGTAAAATAAAGAAATTGGTGGCAGAAAAGCCCTCAAAATCTACCTGTACCTTTTATTATTTTGTCATTTTTCTACAGTGTACATATAAAATATGTACCAGTCTAAAATATTGCACAGTGCAGTAAACAAACAGAACAGTGCAAAACACTCCACGTTCTCAGAGAACAGGGATGTCATCAATATAAATTAATCGGTGTAATTATTCTGACATCATTTATCCTGAGGGGTAAAACATTTTCTCACAAAGGTTGCATAACTGAACTTAAGATTTTCTAACCACAAAGCTTTAACATTGGCATACATTCATTCATAGGTTACTAGAGAAAGATCCCCACAGGCACCTTCTTTTATTTAATCAAAAGGAAATTTAATAAAGTAATTTGCTTATTTAAAGTTAGCAAATAATTTGCTTCTTCCACACAGGATGTGCTGCCTGCCAATTGTAAATAGTTTAAAGTGTGCCATATGTAGGACTACAGAGGAATGGCAATGTTTCACCACCTTGAACTCAAACATACAAATAAAAATTATATACTGATATTTTTGCCTCACAACCTGGAATTAAAATGGATTGTTTGAAGGTTTGCATCATTTCATTTACAGAATATGCCTACAACTTTGAAGATGTGATTTATTTATGTATTTATTTATTTATTTTATTGTGAAGCAAACAACAAATAGGACAAAATAACAGAAACTTCAGCGTGCATAACTATTCACCCCCCTAAAGTCAGTACGTTGTAGAGCCACCTTTTGTGGCAATTACAGCTGCAAGTCGCTTTGGATAAGTCTCTATGAGCTTGGCACATCTTGCCACTGGGATTTTTGCCCATTCCTCAAGGCAAAACTGCTCCAGCTCCTTCATGTTGGATGGTTTCCACTTGTGAACAGCAATCTTCAAGTCTGACCACAGATTCTCAATTGGATTGAGTTCTGGGCTTTGACTATGCCATTCCAACACATTTAAATAATTTCCCATAAACCAGTTGAGTTTACAGCTTTAGCAGTATGCTTCAGGTCATTGTCCTGTTGGAAGGTGAGCCTCCGTCCCAGCCTCAAATCACAGGCAGACTGAAACAGGTTTTTCTCAAGAATATCCCAGATCAGTTTCCCAGTCCCTGATAATGAAAAACATCCCCACAGCACGATGCTGCCACCACCATGTTTCACTGTAGGGATGCTGCTCTTGGGGTGATGGGATGTGTTGGGTTTACGCCAGACATAGCGTTTTCTTTGGTGGCCGAAAAGTTCAGTTTTAGTATTATCTGACCAGAGCACCTTTCCCCATACGTTTGGGAAACTCCTTCAGAGTTACCTTTGGTCTCTGTGCTGCCTCTCTGATTAATGCCCTTATTGCCCGGTCTGTGAGGTTTGGTGAGCAACTCTCTCTTGGCAGGTTTGTTGTGGTATCATGTTGTTTCTGTTTGAAGATGATGGATTTGGTGCTCCAGGGGTTCATCAAAGATTTGGATATTTTTTATAACCCTACCTTGACTTGTACTTCTCAACCACTTTGTCCCTGACTTATTTTGGAGAGCTCCTTGCTTAGTGGTGTTGCAGCCTCTGGGGCCTTTCAGAAATGGTGTGTTTATACTGACAGATCATGTGACACTTAGATTGCACAAATGTGGATTTCATTTCACTAAATATGTGACTTCTAAAGGTAATTGGTTGCACCAGAACTTTTGAGGGGCTTTATAGCAAAGGGGGTGAATACATATGCACATGGCAATTTTCATATTTTTAATTTAAAAAATTCTTTATTATATATGTTTTTCTCATTTCACTTCACTAACCTAGACTATTTTGTGTAGATCCATCACATAAAATTCAGATTCAAAAAAATATTTAAATTACAGATTGTAATATAAAAAAAAATGGTCAAAAAGGCAGGGGGGTGGATCTGAATACTTTTGCAAATCATTGTACATTTTATTAAATCAGTACATCACCAGGGATGTTATTCAGCGTTTACTTATAGGCTTGTCCTTCATTCCTATTATGCTGTACAAGTTTTTACTGCAGCTACACAGTTTTTGATGGTATAATGGGAACGTAGCTGTGTGTGACAAGGTTAATGGCAGTGAGGCTGCTATAAAATAACAGGCTCCTCATTTAATGTCCGATTCCATGTTTATCTATGAAAGGGATTTTATTCTGTATGAAAACAGGTCTGATTTTTATACGCTTTGCTGTCTACCGATGTAACTAGCTTTATTAAAGTGGGTGGATGTTCTGCACATTAACCTTGTAGTCATTTTTTTTTAATATAAATTATTTACTGTATTCAGTGTTATTCAAATAAAAGAATTTTCAATCTTCTCACACTCTGTCCTCCTGGCAAACTTCGTCTCGGCTCTGACCAGCCAGCCGTGAAGGCACAGTAATGTTTTCTTTGCTTTGGTGGCATAACGGCACATCACTGTAGGGGGAGAGGGAACATCAATCGTAGCAGTGTACTGCAGCTCTCTCTCTCTCTCTCTCTCTCTCTCTCTCTCTCTCTCTCTCTCTCTTTTACTTTTTTCACAACTCACAGCAGGGCAGATCAGAAAGAGCAGGGCACTCACCCAGACGTGACTAATGGCTTTGTGCTGTCGTCTTACTTATTGAAAGAAAACTTCAAGCTGGATAGGGATTTAGCAGGTGAAACAGCCCAGGCAGAAGCTCAACACTCTATCACAGCCCAGTCATTTCAGTTCTCTCTCTCTCTCTCTCTCTCTCTCTCTCTCTCTCTCTCTCTCTCTCTCTCTCTCTCTCTCTCTCTCTGTCTGTCAGGCCCTCCTTTCACACACCAGCGAGACCCTGAGCACATGGTGTTTTACGGACAGGCCGACTGCCAATCTGATCTAGACCGCTACCTGGACTCGCTCAAATCCCTGTGGAGCCACTACAGCGGAGAGAACCCAATCGTTATTAACACCATGGGATGGGTCAAAGGTCACTGCCACTTAATCGATGCACTTTAAGAGATCGTGGTTTTAGATACACGCAGAAAAAGAGCTCATGTGTGTCACTAAGTAGCTTTTTGTTTTTATCCTCGTTCTTCTCCAGGTCATGGCTTCCAGGTGCTGGTGGACCTCATCCGCTTCTTCTCCGTCACGCATGTGGTGCAGCTGAGCTACGGCGACACGCCCCAGTGCCATATTCTCACCCCAGACTTCATGCGCTCTGCCCATGGCTGGCACACACATCCCCCAGCACAGTCAGCCCTGGCAGAGGAACCTGCCAGTCAGCTCGCAGGGGTGCACGGTCACACGCTTCTCAGTATCCAGTCAGAGTTTGAAGGGGCGGGGACGTCCGGGGAATTGTAAGCGGCGTGTTGACAGTGCCGGGGGGGGGGGGGGGGGTGTTTTGTTGCACAACACATTATATTTTGTAATGTTTTTAAGACTTCGCTGATCGAAGGAAGGGAGGAAAAACAGTTTGTGATGTTTTCATGTGCAGGCGTCACCAGAGAAGTAACGAGCTGCGTGACCTGGCATTGCTGGGTTACTTCAGCCAGCTCCAGTCTGCAGAACCCGGCCCCATCCGTCCCCTGCACTGCTTCACCCCCTACCAGGTAAACAGTTAAAAAGCACAAATGCAAATAAAATCCTTATTAACATGTTCAAAGAGCAGCTAACATACAGCCAACATGATTTTAAACAATATAGTCTTTTATTTATTTTTACTTTCTTCCAATGTTGTAACTGTGGTTGTACAGCAAGCCCAGCAGGGGGTGCTGTGTACTTAGTGGTTGTTTTTGTTTTGTTTTGTTTTTAGTTTTTTTTGGTTCGCCAGAGATCTGGCTGTTTAGACCCTTTGTTGAACTCGCCTTAAACGCATGCCATGTCCTGTTTTGCCTCAGTGCCGCCGATAGCCAGGGCCAGAGGTTTTATGTATTCGGGTTGTTCATCCATCTGTATGTCTGTCCGGGCTATTTTTGTGAACGTGTTATCTCAAGAACGCGTTCAGGGATTTTCTGCAAACTTGGTACAAATGTTCACCGTGACTCAAGGATGAAAGGGTTAGATTTTGGAGGTCATAGGTCAAACATCAAGGTCACTGCAGCCTTATGTGGGTTCTACTTATGAACACTGTATCTCGAGGACACGTTTATCTTATGCAACAATTTGACCTCCGTACACTCAACTAGCTCTGTAATCTGAAGTTTAAAACAAAACAATCTCCTAAACCGACCGCTACTACCGCTGACACCACTCCAGCACTGCGCATTGACCTTTGACTGTCCACTTTGTGTATATCATGGAGGTACTGTATATAACCGCCATGCAGTAGTTCTAGTTTTATTTCTACGTTGTCGTTGCGTTATTATATAGACCTTACTGAAACACAGCTGTGGATGTGCCGTGGTGTGAGCAATGGTTGTGACTGTAGTCATTTCTCTCTATCTATATTGATTCTTCCGTTTTCCTCTCGTAGGTGCCCCATACTACCATAGCTCTCGGAGTCACCCACTGCGACGTGGCACCCAACCACATCCTGTACGCTGCTAATGCCAGTTTAGTGGCTCTGTGCTGTCTGAGTGAAAAAGTAGCAGGAAGAGGTGGACCGGTGCTGCTGTCTCAGACCCCCATCTGTCAGTGTGTGGGTTTAGGTGAATACACAGCCCTTACTTAAAATGTTTTTTTTAATGATATATCAAAGATGGCTTAAATGACATGTGTGACATGAAATAAAAATGACTCATCTTCAGTGACGGGACAAAACCGCAACTTTATTTATTTGATGGATGGATGGATGGATGGTTTAAAAAAAAAAAATCTGCCTGTTTTCACACTTCGGTTTTGAGACGTCCGAGACATCCGTGTCTGCTTTTCGCAAGAGATGAACTGTAATGTTGATCAAGTTTTTCAGTTGTATTAAAAGGTTTTCGGTATATTTTATCATCCTGTTTTGCTTAAAGCAACTGAGAAATATTTAACATTATTAAGCTTCAGTGGGTCATCGATGCTCTTTCAGAGGAAAAAAAATCGTCAACGGCTGTCAATATAAATGGTCAGGTACAAGATATTTCAGGGTTTTTTTTGAAGCTGTTACAGCCGAGACGAGTAATACCACATTTCTGTGTGTCGTCTGTTTTTGCTCTCGTCTTCCCACATGATGCAAAAAAGGTCTGTGGTTTGTTGTTGCAGTGTGTGCAGCTTCCCATGCAGTCCTTGTGTAAAAGTAAAAAAAAAAAAAAAAAATCAATCAAACTGACTGGCAATGACTGAGTGATGATATCGTGCTTGTTGTTACTTTGCCCCAACTTTGTTTAAAGGTGTCCTCAGAGGGGTGGACATGGCTCGAGGGCTCTACTTTCTAGTCACCCCAGTGCCTCCTGCGACCCTGAGGCATGTAAACTGCCTGCTCCTAGGGGAGATCACACTGCCGAAAATGCTCCTCACCGTCCAGGTAAAAGTCTGCACTGTCATCACACTCACACGTTTTCCAAACCGCTTAATCCTATTTGGGTTGGGGAGAGGATGAAACCTATCTCAGCCGACACTGGGTGTAGGCGGGGTACACCCCGAACAGCTCGTCAGACCATCGCAGGCCCAGCACCCACAGAACTATTCACACTCCATGTACACCTAGGGGCGATTTGGAACAGATCACATCACTATGGTATCATACAGTAGGATCTGGGAAATCCTGTCAGATTCTAGAAAAAAAGGCAAAATCTGATGATCAGGGTTGAATATTTTTATGAATTTTTGAGTTCTAATCTTTAAAAGAAAGGGGGGGGGCAGAAACATAAAGCAGTAAAGGACAGTAACAAGCCTTGCTGATGAGTGTGACTTTGTCAGGCTAGTTTCTGCGATCACTCGACAATGAGGTGATGTTTAAAGGACACAAAAGTCCAACCAACAGCAAGCTTTTTAAATGGTTGGTCATGCAGCATCAGAGGACAGCGAAGCATACTCTGAGGAAAGACTGAAACAGTCAGCGTTGATGGGAAGATGGAATGCGAATGTGGTGACGTAGCATTAACGCTAGTATCTCCCGGTGCAGCGAATGCTGACAAACATAGCGAACTTCGGGTTTCGTTCAAAAAAAGGTTTCAGGTTGCCAAGTACTGAACACGGTGCCGGGTTTTTTACTTTTTTTTATCAGGGTGATACCACTTTATCACCGACTCAACTTTCACGCGGATACCCGCTTTTCCTCGAGGAGGAACATTCCGCAGTGTAGGTGCAAAAAACAGGTTTGGTTTTTTTTTCTCGTCCTCTTCCCTTTGAAGGCATGATTCTGCAACAATATCTGAGGTGAAGATTTTTATATCGTGGGGGGAAAAAAAACGTATGATCACCGTGAGCATCGTATGGTATCACCGGTGCTTGTCGATGTTCACGGTGGTCATACGATGCTGATGGTGGTGTCATGTTGCCACGAGTAGCTGCAGAAGGCTGCGGTGCTGACGGTGGTCTGCGGCAACTTTGCGATATACCTGACGACAATCACATGTTGCTCTCTGGTGTTCTGCCGAAGCATTTCCGTGAACTTCCATAGGTCAAGTTGCGTCGGTGAGAAAGGGGAATAAGGGTGGTTCAGTTCCAAGGTTTGCCTGACACGCGCCTGATAAATTACCAGTAGTTGGCAAAAGATATCATACAGTTGCAAAAGAGGGACAAATAGTGCTAGTGGTCACAAACACTGTCGCTAAAATTTTCTAACAGTCGCTAATGTTCATCAACTGTATTTTGCAAATATTTGTTCCTAATTGTCGCTAAACTTCGCTAATGACCAAGGCGAACCCTGGTTTTCACCAGCATTCATCAGAAATGTTGGTAGGTGAATCAGTAGGTCGCAGCGTTCATCAGCATTCGCCACTCCGTGAGATTCTAGCTTAACCGTAGAACCCGATGACGGTAAGTGTTCATCCTCCATCTCTGGTGGAAAATACTAACTGTGTATTGTCCGAATGCTAGTTTAATAGAGACATTTCTCCTCAGCCAAAGCTTTGTTTTCCTTGATAAATATCCAACTGTGAAATTTCACACGTCTCTTTCTCTCTCCTTTTCAGCATGGCGTTGAAACCGAGCTCCCTTACGTCACCACAGATTACAGCTTTGAGATCACTGGCGCTGGAAAAGTCCATGTTTTTAAAGGGCTCACAAGACCTTGTTTTGTTAAAGCTAAAACAAATAACTAAGCTCTCACTTATGGACTTCACCTTCAGCGAATGATGTTTTGTATTTTTAATTGTTTTATATACCAAATAAAGAGGCTCCAGCTGCCACTGAATGTACAGAATATCAGGCATTTCTCTTCTTGGATCAGTAAAGCTAGCATCTCACATAGTGAATTTTGGGTTTCGTCAGGGCTCCTAAACGGTCGCTAAAAAGTTCGGTAACAGTTTTTAGGGTGGCAGAGAAATTTGAAACATGAATAAGAAACTATTCGCGCCCCTCAATACTGTTAGCGTTTGCAAGCAATTGTAACATTGGTTGCTAAAGTTTTTTAGGGTTTTTTCGCCAAGTAGTGAACACTGTGCTGGGGTGGGTTTGCTTACCCTTTTTATAAAGTTGGGTCCATCAGTCGTTCTTTTTCTTCTTTCCTTCTCTTATGCTGGAGGATAGCTGTAGCAGCAGCCAGAAAAAGCAATTTTTCCTCATGGCGCAGCAGCACGTTGGGTTTCTTCCTGACAGAAAATCCATTTCAATATTCTGCAAGTCCATCTTCTATATATGGGGAGGGTTTGCGCATTGTTTTTATAGGGGGAAGGGTGGTTCAATTCCAACATTTGCCTGATTTTTGTCTGGTCTTTTACCAGGACATGGCAAAAGGTCTCAAATGTTCCCATACAATGGCGAAAGAATTGCTAATTGTCATAAAGACTGTCGCTAATGTTAGCAAAAATTTGCTAATTGTCACTAAATGATGCTAAATGAGCTTATGGCAGGGCAGAACCCTGATTTTCATCAACATTCGTCAAAAACGTTGGCGAATCCAAAATTCACAACGTTTGTCAGCATTCACCGCTCCATGAGAGACGGGCTTAATTCCACTGAAAGACATGGTGCATGATGGGAACAGTAGTTTGCAAAGTCCTAATTCAGCGCCTTGCCATATGGATATGATTGGTTACCATATTTGTGTGTGGGTGGGTGGTTGTTTTTGTTTTTTTGTTTTTTTTTTTTGCGGTTGTCTTCTGTTTTATATTTTCACAGATTTCTTAATATCATGAGTAATAGAATCGCTTGTGTACTCCTCATTAGCCAGTTTGTTTCAGGGAACATTCCCGGACTGTACAGATTGTAAGATATTAAAATGGATTTCACTTTTTGTCAAGCAAGTCTGACTATTTCACTAACTTTGACAACAGACTGTTAAAAGTATGCTTAAACCCCAAGAAGGAAAAGAGACTAGTGAAACCTGACCTTAAATACCTTCATTAATTGTTTTTCTCATGCTATTTATAGATAACGTGTCTTGAGTGAAAAAAACAAGAACTGCAATCTCTTAGTAAGGTGTTAGGCCATGACCTCAATTCTACGTCTCTTATCAGTACTAGATGCATGAACGTCGTCTGTCAGTGTTCATACATAAGGGTGAAAGTAACAAGTAAATTTGGAGAGGGGAAAAAACATGAAATGGACAAAAGATATGAGTTTATAATGCCCTTTGAGAAGCGTTTTCATGATTATATACAGTATGCTGCATAGTTCATAGTGTCCAGCATGGATTGCTCAGTTTTAGGGATGGGGTGAGAAGCACAGACATTTTGGAGGAGCTCCAGGTAGAGTCCTTTTCCGCATCAAAAGGAGTCAGTTGAGGTGGTTAGGGCATGTGATTAGGATGCATCCTGGTTGCTTCCCTTTAGAGGTCTTTCACGTACGTCCAACTGGAAAGGGGGCCTGGGCTAGACCCAGAACTCACTGGAGTGATTTTGTATATTCTGTCTGGCCTGGCAGCGTCTCAGTACCCCCAAGGAGGAGCTACAGAGTGTCGGTGGGGACAGGGATGCCTGGGTTTCCCTCCTAGACCTGTTGCCTCCACGACCCAACTTTTGATAAGCAAAGCAAAATAGATGGATGGTTTGTATGAATTGTTTTTAGAGAATTGGTGTAAAATATGAAGACTTTTATTTTTTATCTCTTAGGAGTTAGGAGAGTTTAATGGGACTGTGACAACAAAAATAACAAGACACAAGGCTGTAATCATTTCTAAAAATGTGTCCTAGGAAGGGACAAATTATTTACATGCATTTTAATTCACTAACAGATAGCGCTCTGTGTGTGTGTGTGTGTGTGTGTGTGTGTGATAAAATGGATGATCAGGATGTTGTTCTTTCATGTTATGCACAATCCTCTTTGCTCAGGGATAACGTCTCATCATAAAATAAATAACTTCCTGTTTAGTCTCCTGTCGAAGTTCAGACATCAAGGATGTCTCCACAAATGCAAATAATACACAGTTGCCGACTTCCTGGTACTCCAAGGTCTTTCAGCTTGCTGTTGGACTGTTAAGATAACTTATTAACATGTACAGAAAATAGAAGTCTTTATTACCTCAAATGAATAACAAATGAGGGTGGCGTTCTCACTTCCTTGCCTCTGAAGCTAATAAAAAAATGGTGCTGTTAATCTAGGAATCCTTCCTGATGATGGAGGAGGCTCTACAGCTGAGTAAAAAAATGAGCATGGGCAAAAGAAAGCATGGGCTTCTTATAAGATGCATGATGTTAGCTGCCCCTATCTTTTGCGGCATATTCAAGGGCAGTGTACAGCCTCAAAGCTATATATGAGCTCAGAACTGCCCGTGACAGGGAGACGAATTTATGCCATCCTTCCCTCCCCTGGGTCATTCAATCAGCTCTCATAGGCTCCCAGCCGTGGATGGCTGCGTGCATCAACCTGTATTTGAACTCGCGATCACCAGGGTCCTTGCGATCACCAGAACCTTGTTGGTGCATCACTCAAGTTTGGAGTGCTTGCATATCTTGCCTTCATAGAATCTGCGATTCCCAGTTCAGTGTAAATTACTTCCAGAGACCAGATATGCACCTGACACCTCATTTACACCAAGAACAACCTTCTGGTTATCTAAAGACACAGCACTAGTATTTTATGCATTACTTAAGTAGTCTTCTCTTGAAAACATCCCACCCCTATGAGCCTGTGGAGGTGTGAGTTATGAGACTCGATCAGGTTTGAAAATAAGCGTGGTTTCACGGACTCTGGCCCAAGGGCAGGGCCTGAGGAAGATGGACGGGAACTGAGGAAGGTGGGCGGGGACTTGGAAAAGCGAGTGGGACCTGGGGAATGTGGGTGCCGCCGAGATCTGGTTGGAAGGCATTAACATTCTCAAAACTTCATGATGTACCAAATAGTTGACTCTATGTCAGTAGGGGTCTTGCATGGTTCAGGATAATTTTGACAAGTAGGTGGGGTCTTGAGCCATTTTCCACACAAAACAACAATTTTTATTTAAAACTAGAGTGGTACATGGAGAGCGCAAACCTCTGCCAGGCAAAAAAAAAACAAAAACAAAAAAAAGTACACAGCACCTCCTTCTAATATCACACTCTACCTCTTATCTCGCAATGTAAAATCTTGAGAATTTGGAACATATTGTCTTCAGACTGTGGGAGGAGTCTGGAGTACCCAAAGGAAACCAACGCAAGTATAGGAGAGCATGCAGATTCCGCACAGGAACACCCTCGCCGAGCCCAGGACTCAAACCCATGACCCTTCTTGCTGTCAGACAGATGTGCTTACCACTTCACCTCTGCCCACATGTACAAATTTTTAAGAATTAAATTCAACGTGTTTGTATTCCGGCGGCGCAGTGCCTAGAACGTCTGCCTCGCACCAAGAAGTTGCTGGGTTCAAGTCCCTGCCTCGGTGAGGGCTTTTCTGTGCAGAGCTTGCATGTTCTCTCGGCGCCTACGTGAGCTCCCTCCACTTCCTCCCACAGTCCAAAGATATGCACAGTCGGCAAACTGCCTGTTACAGATTGCCCTAAATGTGGACGTAAATGTGAATGGTGATGTGTGTTTGTTCCGCGATGGTCTGGTGAGCTGCTCAGGCTGTACCTCGCCTTCGCCAAATGTCATCCGAGATAGGCTCCGGCCTCCTTGCGACCCTTATAGGATTCCGCAGTCTGGAAAATGACGGAGAGGGTGTTTTTATTCCTGTGCAACTCCATGGTTACCCCGCCGCCGGCACTAGGAAAGACCTTCCTTGAATATTTAGGCCACTCGGTAGGCCAAAATGCCTGAACGCTTACATGTCAATCAATAGTTTACAATCTCGACTCTTACCAGCCGGTAAGTTGAGAGCGCGGGATGGAAACCTGAGATGGTACTTAATCGCTTCTCGATTCATTATTCAGACCTACCGAGGTAATGCTTGTAATCCGATTGCACCCACTCCAGAACTTTAATTAAGTTCTCGGTGACGTTTGCAACAGAAAGTGTCATCTTGGACGTTTTTTTTTGTTTGTTTTTTTTTTCCCCCAGAGCACGAGCCCCAAAGACAAAAATGAATAGCGTGTCAGAGCTATAAGCTCCGCCCCCTGTTCAATAACCCATCCCACGCCGCCTCGTGCACACAGGTCGTGTGTGAGGCGGGCGTTAGGACCGAGCGGACGCTGGTTAAATGCGCGGCCGAGCTGCACCTGTTGCGTTTAAACGGAAACCGGGAGGACGATGTTCGGACCTTCTGCTCGGAGATTCTTTCTAGAACCAATCAAAGAGTTTTCTACATCCCTCCTGAACACGCGCACAGACTCGTACACGCGCACGCTCGAGCTCCCCGCGAGACACGGTGGGAAAATAACGAGTTGATCTGTCACGCGACCTGAGTGACGCTTTTACCTCAGGTAAGTCTAAGCTGGGACGATTTGGATGATTAGCTGTGTGTATTAATATCCATAATATCCACACGTCCTTTCAGGATATCACTGGTTTCCTCTGGGTTTGGTTTCCTCCTTGACTTTTTTTTTTTTTTTTTACCTCAAGTCAGAACTGATACACAGTAATTCTGACTGAATGGTGAATATTGTGAACTCTTTTTGAGGTAAGCTTCCAGAACCATCCTCCAGTACCTCAGAGTGACTGTAAATAAACAATATTGTTAGCCTGTCAGTCTCAAACTGAAGTGTTTATTGTTTTTGTTGTTGTTGTTTTTTTTTTTGTTAGAAATTAGTCGAGTTTCCTGTCAGTGCTACCCTTTTTTTCACCTCCATGAGGAAGTACTTGACTTGATTTGACAGATCTGTCTCTGTGTAAAAGACAAACATGACTAGCATGAAACTTTAGCATTTAGGTTATCTAGTTCTTAAAGAACCTTCTTGGATATGAAGAAATTTTGACTTTGCCTCAATTCCTTAAATTGTCAGGGTTGATATTGTTAACAGAGAGAGAAAAAAGAAAAAAAAAACCACAGAAGAACCTGTTTTGCTGAGAATAACTGTTTCGGAATGTGTCTCATTGTTCCTCACCTCATATTTGATCACTAGTTTAAATAAGGATCGAGGACAGAGCTGCAGGACAGGAAAGGCAAGAGTACCCGGGTTCCTGGAGCTCCAAGGAATTGAAGGAATTCAGCTTGCCACAAACTTACCCCATAACCTGATCTCGTCATGGTCCAGACCTCACTATCCGCATATGAAGACGTAATGTTGTCTTGTATGTTGTTTGTAGGGCACGTTGGAGGCGTAGGGATTAGGCGTCCTGCCGGCAGGAAGGTCACGGGTTCGAGTCCTGGTGGAGTTTGAATGTTCTCCTCGTGCCTGTGCGGGTTTCCACGCACAGCCCGAAAACGTGCACGTTGTTCCAAATCGCCCCAGTAGGCTTAAGTGTAAGCGTGAAGGACGGCGAGGAGGTCCTGGGTCTGAGTCCTGGTGGAGATTGCGTGTTCTTTATCAACCCGACACATCCCCGATGACCGTCAAAGCGGGCTTGCTCACTGGGGATAGAAAAGTGTTCTTTATCAAATTTGTTTTTACTCTGAAAAGCTGCTTTGCAACAGTGTCCGCTGTAAAAAGCGCTGTACTATACTAATAAAGCTGAATTAAAATGAATCAGATTCTCCCCGTGCCTGCATCGGTTTCCTCCCACAGTCCAAAAATATGCACATTGTTCCAAATTTCCCCCGAGTTTGGCGTGTAAGTGTGAATGGTTGTGTCTAGGTTGGGCTGGTGATGGTCTGGCGAGCTGTTCGGGGTGTACCTTGCCTTCGCCCAGTGTCGGCAGTGTCGCCACCATTAGGGTTTGGTGAGTGAGTGAGTACATTGTGAAGGCCATTGGGTATTTCTTCTTCTTTTTTTTTTTTTTTTTTTTTTCCAAACCTCTTCCTGTTTGAAGATGTTGATCACATTCATTAGTGTTTCTGAAGACTCACAGCTGTGTGTGAGGCCATCATGACCAGGATAAAAGCACTTACTGAAGATGAATGACTAAAGAATTAATAATAATAATAAAAAATAATTGATATATATTTGTTTGTGAATAAATTGGGTATTTTGGGGTGGAACAACGATTATATATATTTGCATTTATTTTTTAATTATTGAAAATTATTATTCATAGAGCACCAGGGTGGTATTTGGTTAGCATCTCTGCCTTACAGCAAGAAGGTCCTGAGCTGGGCCCAGGCGTTCCAAGGTGGTGTTTGCATGTTTTCCCCATGCTTGGATGGGTTTCCTCCGAGTACTCTGGGTTTTGTCCCACAATCCAAAGACGCACATTCGGCTATTTGTCTGTTCCTGATTGCCCCTAAGTGTGAGTGGGAGTGTGACTGGTTGTATGTATTGCTCCTGAGATGTACTGGTGAGCCGTTTGTGTACCTTGCCTTCACCCAGTATCGGCTGAGATAGGCTCCAGACTCACTGCCACCTTAGTAGGATTAAGCTGGTTGTAAAATTAACAAATGAAGGTATTTCGCAGCACAAACGTGTGTGTGTGTAAGTATATGTGTTTGTTGGGGGGGCTTTGTTTATAAATGTCTAGGAAAACCGAACACCCCCCACAAGCCCCACCCCAGCACCGTTCTTGTCTCGATTGTTGTTTTTAAAACTCTAAATGTTGCTTAGGAAAAACACACACACTCACCCACACACATATGAGGGTTCATGTTCATTCATTCCCCTGAATGAAATACTTTATCCTGGTCTGGGTTGCTGGGAATCCAGAGCATATCCCAGGAATATTTGATGCATGGTGGGAGAATTCACCCCCCAGCTGGAGCACCAGTCCACCGCGGGGACACCATTCACACGCTCATTCATTCCAGAGTAAATCCACTTAACGGCATATTTTTGGATGGCAGAAGGAAACAAAAGAGCGTGAAGGGATCCCAGACGCGCACTGAAAATGTCTCAGATTGAACCTGATATTTTACCACTACGGTTGAAATAAAACAAAGCAACCAGCTTTATTAAATAATTTCAGTGGTTCTTCATAAAAGTTTTAATTGAAATATATTTCAAGAGCTGATCTAAAATCCCCAAAAGGGGTTTGTTTGTTTTTTTTTTTTTCTGGGGGAAAAAAAAGTCTTCCTTACAGCAAGAAGGTCCTGGGTTTGGATTTTGAGTTTATATAATCTGTGACGCCTCTTGGTCTTGTCCTGTGTTTCTGTGTTTACTTGATTGGTTATGTTCCTTGAACAATAGTACAATAGACAGCTGAAAGTGAGAGCCTGGCACTGTTGGATTGTGTGTGTGTGAGTGTGTGTAGTTGATGCACTTCACTCCAGCCCTCTCGTTTAATAATAAGCTGAACAGAACCGCTATTGAAAGTAGGATATTTACACCATTTCTATCATTTCCATGGAAACCGTCTGATCTCCATATTATTATTGGGTGCACTTTTTGTTTTCCAGCCTTTAGGATGCGCCTGAGACGTCGCGTCTCCCCACTGAAGCTGGCCTTGCTGGGTGGTACGCTCTTCATGCTGGTTCTGTTGGTGCTTCAGAGGGACGTAGGTGGTAATGATCAAGAACCCTGGTTCCAGGATTTTTCTAGCCGGAAGGAACGGATGATTGAATTGGTCCGCGGTGCCATCAACAACATGGCATTCCAGATTCCGGGTCAACCAGGCACTCCACAGCTGCCTTCAGAGGACAAAAGCTGCCCCCCGGGCTTTTACACAGAGGCTGAGCTCGTGCCATGGTTCAGTCGACCGCCCGAGGACCCGCACAGCCCGGGTGCTGAAGGGAATGCCTTCCAGAAGGACGATCTCACTCCAGATGAAGTCAAGGAGAAGGAGGAGGGCATGACCAGACATTGCTTTAACCAGTTTGCTAGCGATCGGATCTCCCTGCACCGCAGCCTTGGAGAAGACACCCGTCCTCCAGAGTAAGAAAATATTGTGTTGTTTTTTTTTTCGCCCCCACCATTTCAAGGTCTGTGTAATTATTAACTGACTACATCAAATATTCATACCAGTGATAGAGTGCAAAGCGCTTGAGTTTTCCGTGCTGTATTGACACACTTTCTCTGAGATGAGTAGCATTGTGTTGACTCAAGGGCTGAACCTGAACGTTTATGATTTAGCTAAACACTCATTGCCGATAATGTTATGTACAGTGGAAGTTTGAGTAAGGACCTGCTAATCAGGTACTGTCACTTAAAAGAGATAGAAAGTGTGTGTGTGGGGGGGGCTGTTTAAATGTCGAGCTGAACTCCTCTGTGCTGTTTGATGTTTGATTGGTTTCCTTGTGCATCAGTTAAATGCTGTATAAAACCTGCTTTCCTGGATATTTTCAAATAAGTCCGTCCTTAGGGGGGGTGTTGTGAGCTAGCGGTGCCAACGTGGCAGCTCAGTGGTGCCAGCTGGTGTTATTTCGTGCATTAAAGGTGTTTGTTTATTTCTGGTCACAGACTCTCACTGTAATGATAGTTTGGGTTGAGAATGAATGTTTGATAGGTATTTATTTATCGTGCATGAAATGTGTCCTTTTGCTGACAAAAAAACATTGCTATAGTGTGTAAGGATGGAATTTGAAAGGAGTGAGCGCTTTTTAGCAATTTTTCCTCCAACAGTAAAGGAAGGTATTTAGGACCATGTGCTTTCTACATTTTTTGCTTTATAACTGCTATATCCTGTGTTCACTACAGTAAATTTATGTAGAAATATAAATAATTAAATATAGAAATAATTAATTAAGAAAATGTGCCATTCTTTAACAAATGAAAACGTGACCGTCGCCAGATTTGCTGCTGTATATGAGAAATGATATACCTTGTGATGTGCTGTCATTGCAGAATGACCAACTTTTGAGATTGGAGTGGTATTTATTATTTGTATTGTCAATTTGTTGGTCTGGCAAATTACTCTGCCATGTTTCTTTTCTCTACTCACGGTAAATGAGCTGATATTCTAGCAGTAAAGGAATTTGTAGTTTCTTCCTAATGGTTGTCTACGGCCACTACAATGCCAGTAAAACCCGAAAGAAGTTGTTTTGCATTTGTTCCACAACATTAAATGTAACTAGAAATGGAAAAAAAAAAAGTATGTGTTTGTTTTTTAATACAAATATTCGTATGTTCCTATGATGTGGGGTTATTGGTAACTTTTTTTCTTTCCATCAGGCCACATCTCACCACCTCATTGTTGGTTATTTTCCTGTAACAGTTCATGCCCAAGTGTTTTTGGGGGTTTTTTTTTCCCTCCTTACTTATTTTATCCTAATTATACTGTTCTCACTACTCCACTTATTTCCACCCCTCAGGTGTGTGTCGCGCAAATTCAGCCGCTGCCCCCCTCTTCCAACGACCAGCGTGATAATCGTTTTCCACAACGAGGCCTGGTCCACGCTGCTACGCACCGTTTACAGCGTGTTGCACACTGCCCCAGCCGCCCTGCTGAAAGAAATCATACTAGTGGATGACGCAAGCACGGCAGGTGGGTGTGGTGCTTATCAAGAGCACCGATAAGACTTTAGGACAATATAATAGCCAGGGTCTTGGCTTGGTGCACTTTTATTGACTCAGCTCTGCCCTAAATGCAAACAAGTTCAACGCTATGAAGGCAAATACAGTAGTGTGCAGTGAAGATTATACACCACCACTTTTGTCTAAAAGGGCTCCTAATAAAAAGAAGTAAAAAAAATTACTTCTCTATAATTTTTTGGTGAAAATGTATTGAACAATACTACTGTAGGCAACGAGAACCAAAAAATCATTCCGACAAGTATATTGAGGTAAAAGTATGACTGATAAACAAAAACACTTTAAATACCAATTTTTCAGAAAAATTGAAAGCTGTTGCAAGTTTAATATTTTTGACTTTTGCATAACGTGAATGAACTTCAAACCATATGGAACGGTTCATCGAGTGAAGAAATTAAAAAATACAAATAAAAATGAACACTATGCATGAAAGTTTAAATGCTGTAATCAAAGTACAGGGTGGCCACACTGAATATTGACTTTTTTTTCTCAAAAAAGAGGAGTTATTTTTGTTATTACTATATATTGTTGATTGTTTAATAATTCTCATCAATATAATCCAATATCACATGAAATAAATACTTGAATAGTACTTGGTTTCTGATTTTTCTTCATTTTGTTAAGTTGTATAAGTCTACTGTATTTTTAAATTTCTTCACTTGCTATACTTGTCAGAATAATTTTTTTCCGCTATGCTCTTGCCTGCACTAGCATTGTTCAGTACATTTTCATTTTAAAAAATGATAGAGATGTAACTTTTTACTTCTTTTTATTAGGAGCCCTTTTAGACAAAAGTGGTGGTGTATAATCTTCACTGCACACGACTGTACTATGCATCTGATTCTGCAGCGTCTTGTTCCCAAGCCACTTTCAGGCGATGATAGAAGCACATTTTCTAAAAGCAGAACATCAGCTGTTGCTGATGCATGTGGTATATGATTTTAAATATACGTTTAAGGGTAAGTTTGTAGGAAGGATGTTTTGAGAAAAGGGGAACTTGAAGGATGGAAAAAAAGCTGACTTGTTTGTAGACAATTGTGTCATACCGAGTTTGGCTTTGTCCACAGCTAACTGTAAGGACCACATCTGAGTATCATTCAAAAGCCTTAGCAACGATTTCTGAATGATTTTGGGACTTTTATATATTTGCGCAAACTTTCATATTCACTTCATAAGTACTGCACACACTATATGGCCAAAAGTCGGCAGGTTCCTGATCATCACACCCATATATGGTTTTAAATGCCCGATTCCTGACTTTGCTGTTCTAATAGCCTCCACTCTTCTGGGCAGGCTTGAATTAGATTTTGGAGCATTGCTATGGGGATTTGTGTTCGTTCTGTACAGGTCACTTAAGTTCTTCCACTCCAACCTTTGCAAATCATGTCTTCATGGAGGGTTGGAGGTTTGTGCACTGGTGCATTGTCGTGCTATAATACATTTGAGTCTCTTGATTCCAGTGAAAGGAAGTTGTGATGTAATGGGATACAAAGGGATTCTATGTAACTGTGTGCTTTAAAGTAAGGTGTGATGACCAGGCGTCCACAAATTTTTAAATATGGAATGTAAGTCGATTTGATTAAAAAGCTCTTAAAACCAGACCAAGTAAATTTAAACTGATTTTAAGATAAACTAACTATGTAAAAATAAAAGGCAAATATTTTTAAAACAATATCAGTAATCTTGCACATTCTGCTCTTGCATAAAAGATTTAAAATCTTGATGTAGATAGTGAATTTTTGCAATATCGTACCGCTCACTGTATTAAATATCTCTCATTCATCTCACTCATTTTCCAAACCACATACTTCTAGTACAGTTATGTGGAGGCTGGAACCTTTCTTAGTTAGCCGAATGCATGTTTTTAGACTGTGGGAGGAAACCGGAGTACCCTGAGGAAATCCACGGAAGCACATGGAGCACATGCGGACTCCAGTTGGAAACTCGCTGAACACCGCTGTGAGGCGGACATGCTAACCATTACTCCACCATGCCGCTCAGTTTACTCAAATATATTTAGTACTATTTGTTCATCCCTGGCATGTCTCACTCAAAAAAAAAAAAATCCTGGTTGCTTGTCCAGACCTTAACCTGGCTTTCATCAGATGTACTTGACTGATATTATCTTCATTAATATCTTTTTTTTTTCCTAATAAAGTTTATCATATCTTAATAACTTTGATAGGATTGATATAGGTGTGTTTTTCTTTATAGATGTTGGTTTGTTGATGTGTGTGTGTGGGGATATATTTTTATACGTCTCCAAATTCTGCTTCAGGTCACCTGCACACTCAGCTGGATGAGTACATAAAGATGCTGAAGGTGGTTAAAGTCGTGCGTCAGGTGGAAAGGAAGGGCCTCATCACGGCCCGACTGCTGGGAGCCAGTCACGCTGAGGGCGAGATCCTCACCTTCCTCGATGCTCACTGTAGGCTCACATAACCAAAATGTTTCTTTTTTAAATTTCACAACTATATTTAACTAGAATCACCCCTGACGTATTATCTGCAGCTCTCTTACGCAAAGCAATACCTTTTGACGCAAGGGAACGTAGGTAATATTTATAAAGGTAAGCCATAAATAGCCTGAAGGTGCAATGAAACCAGTAAAACCAGTTCCGAATTTGAGCCTCTTGTAACTTTGGCCTCGTTCTTAAATATCTTGTGGATAACATCTTTTTTCTGAGGTGAGTTTAGAATGAAACTTTAGAATGTTTGTTTTTCTTTCTTACCCTCCCATGATGAATAAGAGATTCTTTCAATACAAAAGAAACCTGAAAGAGTGTGAAAAACCTGTAGAGCCAGCCGTCAACTCCAGCACCATTCATACACCGCATTCTTGTGGCAACTATGGATTGGGTTGCCAGCTCATGCACACATGCATTTTTCTTTTGTGTGTGTGTGAGTTGTTTTGTTTGCTTTTTCTTCAGGTGAATGTTTTCATGGCTGGCTCGAGCCACTGCTCGCCCGGATTGTGGAAGAGCCGACAGCCGTCGTGAGCCCGGAAATCGCCACCATCGACTTAAACAATTTTAAGTTTCACAAACCAGTAGCGACTGCACGCGCTCACAACCGTGGAAACTTTGACTGGAGTCTGACGTTCGGCTGGGAGTCCATTCCTCAGTATGCACAGGCAAAGCGCAAAGATGAGACCTATCCTGTTAAGTGAGTCTCTCTTTCACTCAGTCAGTCTTTTCTCCCTCTGTTGCTCTCTCTCTCTCTCTCTCTCTCTCTCTCTCTCTCTCTCTCTCTCTCTCTCTCTTTCTTTCTTTCTTTCTCTGTCTCATAGAACCTCACTAGAGCTGTCTCTGTATACCACAGCATGCGACATGTATAAAGGGAACTCTTGAGGGATGTTTTTAGTTATTATTGATATGCACAAATTGAACATTGGAGGGAATGAGACACAATCTCTCCAGCATTGCGTCAGATGTATGACGTGTCAGGTGGAGGAGGTCCTGTATCTCCTCCCAGTGAAATAACTGGTCGTGCAACAAAAGCACATCCAAAATTAGAATGTGGGTGAATATTTTCAATATTCATATTTAAAGGCAAACATTCACATTAGCGTGTTAAAGCTAATCATTCGTTTTTGCAATACCAAAGTGTTGAAGTGTTGTATGGTACAGGTTGTAGATCCTAACATGCCTGCAGTTTATTCAAATTGGAGCTGACCTGCTTCGGAAATTCACTATTTCCATGAGAAGGATTCCACTTTGCCGCAGAACCAGTAGTAATGCATCTTGTCTTTTTTTGCATAAAGGGCTTTTTACTAGCATTAAAAAAATATGCTAGTACAGGGTCTAATTTGCCTAATCCCAAGAAGACAGAGTCATTGTTGTTGTCATGCTTGGCTCTACCAGTGCTAGCATGGCTGGAAAAGCGGCAACGTATACAGACATATCCAGTGACATAATGACCTGGCTCTATGCTTGCCCTCCAACCTGTGAAACAGCTGCCTGGTTCTTAGAAGGCATGCCAGATGAACCGACTCTGGCTCTAGTACCAGATCAGAACCAGCAGCTAGTTGGAGGAAAGCAGGGGAAGGGGGATAAACTGATGCATTAAGGCATTCAAATCTCTCCTCTCTCTCTGTGCTGTTTTACACACTCACGTTTTATAGCTCCTGAATGAAAGAGATAAGGTTGCTATGTCTACACATTTTCAGAAGTCTTTCAGAAGGTAGTTCTTGCTCAAGGCTATTTTACTGCAGCCGCCCATTTCGGATGACCTGAATTAGACAGGGATAAGCGTGTACATTAACCTTTGAAAAAATGTCACATAGTGCTTAGGGATTGTTTACCGGTGCAGTTTCATGTTTGCTATAAAGGCGGTGATGGAGCATTATGAAGCCGTACCGTGTGCCATACTGACCTTCAGGTATAAAGTATCAGGGTGATTCTGTAAATCTAGGGCTTTTCCTCCTCCACTATTATCAGGTTATTTTATTTTTCAACCCGTTACATTTCTGTCCTCTCTTCCCTTCAGAACACCAACCTTTGCCGGTGGATTGTTCTCCATTTCCAAAGCCTACTTTAAAGAAATCGGAACTTATGATGACCAAATGGAGATCTGGGGCGGTGAGAACGTGGAGATGTCCTTCAGGGTTTGTTCAGTCTCTTGAAGTCTTACCACACTGATTCATTTCCCTTCTTGTATATCATGGTGCTAACTGGAAATGCATGTTCAGGTGTGGCAGTGTGGAGGCCAGCTGGAGATCATCCCGTGCTCCGTGGTCGGTCACGTATTCCGCACGAAAAGTCCACACACTTTCCCCAAAGGAACTGAAGTCATTGTGCGCAACCAGGTCCGCTTGGCTGAGGTGTGGATGGATGACTATAAGCAAATCTATTACCGCCGCAACCGGAACGCAGCCAGAATGGCCGACGAGGTAAATGACTCACTGTGAAATTAGTCGAGTTTTCATTTGCCAGGCCCCTCAGAAAGTAAATGAGTCATTCTTTCCCAATGACATACGCCAGGCTTGTTGTGGTGGAATCCAATTTTTCTCTGCATGCTAGGAATTTTTTTATTATTATTATTATTATTTTTTAAGCGCTGTGGTACCCTGTAACTGAAGATAGCTTTGAGTGTATCCTGAGTTCCTGTCACAGTCTGCGGCAGTAACATTTCATGTCGAGTCTGGTGGCTCTGAATTTAGTGTTTATTCAAGTCTGGAGTCTTTAGCCTTAGGGAACAAGTGGAGTTCAGTGCTTCTAACTTCAGGGACCAGGTTGAGTTCAGAAACAAATAGATAAAGGGTTTAGTCAAGCTGGAGTCTGGAGTCTTCTCCTTTAGGCTTGGACGAGTCTGAACTTTCAAGCTTGAGGTTTATGTCAAGTCCGAACTCTCTAGATTTAGGGCCCAAGTCGAGTCCGGAGTCCCGAGATTTAGGGTCCAAGTTAAGTCCAGTTTCTTCCAGTCTTGGGGTTTGATCAGGTCTAGACTCTCTAGAGTTAGTCTCTAAAATGAATTGAGCCCTAAAACATGTTTGGGTCTTTGAGTCCATAAATACTTGGGTCATTGTGTGATGGTGTAAAATCTCTAAGCCTGAAAGATAATCAGTGACCGTTTTAACTAGCAGGTGCTGGTGTATTAACTAGTAAGAACTTGTTAGTAAATTATAAATTTTTTTGGTGTTTTGGATTTATTTACAGCTGGTAGTGTTGATCTTGTTCAATGCATTCTTTTAAATGTGTTTGTGTTCCTGGGCCTCTGAAGGAACAAAGTCGTTATCTGTTTGGGATGGGTGGGTTATGTAATCCAGTGCCAATAAATTCGAGCAGGGGGCAAGTTGCAGGAGAGTAAATTGTAAACTGTTCTTTGATTACTTGTAATACCCGAGTAAAATCGCATTGCTTTTTAAATCTGTCTAACCAACACAGTTTTTTGGGGGTGTTTTTTTGGCTCCTGCAGAAGAGTTATGGTGATATCACAGAAAGGCTGAAACTACGGGAAAACTTGCGCTGTAAGAACTTTACCTGGTATTTGAACAACATCTACCCAGAAGCCTTCATTCCTGATCTTAGCCCTGTTAAATTCGGAGCAGTAAGTCTTCATTTCAACCTGCCAACAAAATCTTATTTTTTGATATGATTTTATTTCAGCATTTAAATATGTACTGACCCCTTTAATTATTTTTTTTATTTTTTTACTACTGTGTAGATCAAAAACATGGGGTCCCGGAACTGTCTGGATGTGGGGGAGAATAATAATGGGGGAAAGCCAGTGATTATGTATGTGTGCCACAACATGGGAGGAAACCAGGTATGACCAGCATCTTTTCCATCAGTAAACTAGTGAGTTTCTCTGAAAGTCCATTCCTTTTAATGACTTGGGTATATTGGGCTCTTTTCAGTACTTTGAGTACTCGACACACAATGAGCTGAGGCATAATTTGGGTAAACAGCTATGCCTGCATGCAGCCATATACCCCGAGGAAGTGAGGATAGAGCAGTGCCAGCTGAAGGGTCGTGGTTCCATCATCGCCCCTCAGCAGGAGTGGATCTTCACTAAGGTATTATTTTTTTTATCAACTGAAGGTTCAGTTGAAAGAGTTTTGGCGTAATTCCAGAAACCGTTCATGTGATGCAAGTAATGCGGATTTCTATATTCAGTGCACTGTTTACTTAACTAACTTGTATTAAATGTCCCAGGTCCCTGTTTTTGGGTGTAATCTAAGACATGGTGCTACCTAGTGCTACCTCATCGCGCTGCAGGCACTCTATTTTGTTGGAATGCCTTTAGACTTGATTTCAGCGTGTAATCACGTTGGCATTGTTTCAACAAACATAATTACCATAATATTTATTTCTATCCAGAGTTGGGTTCATTTTTCACTAACATCTTGAATTGATGACAGGAAGATAGAACCACTCCTTAAAGTCTTCTCCAGCACATTTCACTGGAGTTAAGGTCAGGACTCTGAGGTGCCAAAACATGTGTGAAAATGATTCCTCATGCTTCCTGAGCCACTCCTTGACTATTGAGCCCCAATTTCCTATACGTGCCATCATGGAAAAAAAAAAAAATCGAATTTATTAACAACATGATGATACTGTGTGATAAGTGTGCTGTTGACCACGCAGGGGGTACAGCTAGTGTTCTGTGAGAAGAACGCATGTCTAGTTATTACTTTTATATTATTTTATTGCAGTGCTTACTATGTGAAATCTTTTTTTCTGTGGCTGTTTGTAGGAGCGGCTAATAAAAAATCCATCCTCGGGACAGTGCCTGCACTTGAAGGACAACAAGGTGGTCATGAGCCACTGTAACTCAGGAGATCTGTATCAACAGTGGAGTTTAAGTTGATCTCCATCTCTCGGTACGAATGAAGTTGAGAATCCAGTCTGAAGGACAGGCTCATGTGCTTTGAAACACACCGGAGCTCACTCCTGACCCGTCGACGTGAACTGATACCATATGGGTCATTTCTATCCGTACACTGGACCAAAGTAAAAAACAAACTTTGAACGTTAATGAGACTCAGGAATACGAGTTGAGGCAGCGTCTCCTCAATAGTACGACAGAATCGCTTGACGGCAGTATTGTTTACATGCGCTCACCAAACGTGTTCTTTCATCCTTTTGAGTTTCTGCCTTCAAACTGCAACTTTTAAAGATTTTATTTATGTTTTAAAAAGTGTGTAATAAGTATTTTTTAATTTTATTTGAAGGCAGGTGAGACAGCCTTTATTTTGCCAATAAGATAAGACTTTGGTTATGTGTTTATTTTGTCATAATGGTTCCATGACAAGCCAAACCGCAATGGGGATTTTCATCAAGAAAGATTTTGTTAATTCTCTTTTTCTTTCTTTCTTTTCTTTTCTTTTTTTTTTTTACGGGGCATTCAAATAGCACAACCTGAGTTATAATGACTGAGTCAACAATCATGATTGTGAAAGCGCTCCAGGACTGTTTAGTGAACAAATGAAACGGATACTTTTGGTCCTTGTTTCATTAAAGATCTCTTGTGACTTTTCCTTCTCCGTGATTGTGTGCACTCACACACACTCACACACACACACACCCGTTACAGAATATTTATAGATATGTATATTAACTTAGTGTTAATAAATGCCAAGAGTATCAGAGTGTTCTTCTTATTCATGATGGAATGGTTTCATAAATAATTCCGTTCTACGTGAAGGGAAGAGGGCGTGTCTGGAATCATGAGCGACATTTAGGTTACTTTGGGTGTGATGTTTAACAATTAACAAAAATCCAGGATCAGTCACAATGGAATAAACCAGGGTTAATGATTTTTATAAATAAAAAAAAATAGTTTGAGTTAGTCGTGTAATATTTTGTCATTGGGCCTTTCTTAATTTTATTGTACTTTTGTTTTACATGTTTACTTTTATAAACATTCTCTTCCACTGATTAAAAACATTAGCTTACGTAATACTTGCTATATTACATTATTTCATTTGTTTCTTCGAGTTGTTTACACGCTGCTGCAACTTAAAATGACGTCACACGCTTTGTCTCCCTACGACGCGTCCTATTGGTTGTTTTCTCCCGTCACGGCGCACCTTATTGGCCGGAAGCTCTTATTGACAAAACGGCAGTACCCCCCGCTCGTGCTATAGTAAACGTGTTTGTTTGGCGTATATGGTAGGAAAGAGAATAAAATATCCACTCTGGGGTTGAGATGAAGTTACCGTGGACCGTTTGCTAACACCTGGTAATCTCATGTGCAGGCCTGAAGGCTCCAGCGGCTCTCGGATTATCTCTGTCGGCTCTGAAGCCTTCACATGGCGCGTCTAGTCCAGGACGGTGGCACGTGCTAGTTGTTTTATGTTGCCGTCACTGTTACATTGTTACAGCCGCGTTTCCGAGGCGAGTGCGTGGGGGTTCGGTGTCTGGATTGGAGGATGAGTTTGTTTGCACGCTCTCAGTCCGAGGTGTTCGGAGAAATCCGGAAGGATCTCTATGGTGGTGATGAATTTCGACAGGCTCCTCATGTCTTCGTTATCTTGGGCGCCTCGGTAAGTCATCATGGCGAATTGTGAATGTTCCTGTTCATCATCAGCCCTGATCAGGGAGGTCCACTTTCCCCAGAGGCACTAATCCTGCACCCCTGCTCAGAATAAACCAGGAACTCTCAGAGATCATCTCATAATACTCCACAGGATTAAGGTTGGACCTGCATTCTGTAGGAAGATTCAGCCACAGAAACCATTAAATGTGTATACATATATATTTTTTTTTAAAAGTGCAATTCCCCCCCTGCAACATCTCTGCTATCATTAAGGTATCTGAATATGCAAATTTAGACACGCCCCCAAATCACAGATCCCCTTAGCTAATTTATCAAGCCTGCAAGGTGGTGTGGTGGTGGGTAGCACATCGGCCTCACAAGTAAGAAGGTCCTGGGTTCGAGTCCCAGGAATTTCTGTGTGGAGTTCGCATGTTCTCTACGTGCATGTGTGGGTTTCTTCCGGGTACTCCGGTTTCCTCCTACAGTCCAAAAGCATGCACATCAAGCCTACTGGCTATTCCAAATTGCCCCTAGGTGTGAGTGTGAGCGGTCGTGTGTGTCTGTGTCTGTGTGTGTGTCTGCCCTGCAATGCTCTGGCGAGCTGTTCAGGGTGTATCCCGCCTTCGCCCAGTGCTGGCTGAGATAGGCTGCAACTGTAACTAACTAACTCCCCTCAAAACATCAATTTTGTTTGTAGTTATAATAGTTTTCTGTATTAGTAGGTTCCTTTAGTGAATATTTCCTCATATTTTGGACCTCTTGTACGTCACACAATACCCTACGCGTACAATTAACTAGAAATGCGCACAGAGAGTGCAGACCTCCACCAAGGTAGTGCAATCTCATCTTTACACAGGTTACAGTGGCAGGTGATGTAAGAATTATGGTGCCCTCTTGTGGGTTGTTCTGCAATTATTTTTGAGCGCTGTATTTTTTTCCCCCCTGCCACATTCTGGATAACTTTGACCACCTTACCCTGTTGCGCAATGTTTTTAAAAAATTGATGACACCGAAAATTTGATCAGTTCTTTATTGGCTCAGGACCCACGTATGGTTTAAATTTCATGGAAATCCGACTATTAGTTTTCGAGTTGTCGTGGTCACAAACACATTCACAGACAGACACATGACCAATCTCATAACCTTTCCTCTTAGTGGAAGCAAGATATATATACCAGTTTCAGGTCATTGGGGCTAGCATGAAATTGCTAGCAGGCAAATAGAAATAACTTCACCATGAAACCTATAAAAGTACACTAAGATTAAGTTTATAAAAAAAAAAAATATATATATATATATATATATATATATATATATATATATATATCTATATCTGGGT
>JAQMYF010000022.1:29694013-29704885 GCA_030014195.1 Neosilurus mollespiculum | reverse complement strand
GGTAAGGCCCCCCCCCCCCCCCCCCCCATAAAAAAGCACACACAGACACTAGTTGCTGCTGTTCATACAATGTTGCCCAGCTTTAATACTTATTAGATGGCTCATTGGATTTAATTCAGCTAGTTGCTGGAAGCAGTCCGGCTGTGCAATTGGAATTTCAGGCTTGTAAGTATCAATCAGCTCAGACAAAATAACAATAAACTCTTTTATTATCTTGTAGTTTACTAGGATAACCAAGGGTGCCCTGCCTTTCGGTTAGCGATCAGTTGAATGGTAATTGCTGCATGCCAGCAGCTAAATGCCAGCTGAGCCTACAGTATATAATATAATATGTATAATATGTAGACTTTGTCAGAAACATAATTCCCTAATGATTTCTTTGAATATTATTCCTTAAAGTAAAATGAAAGGCAAGCCTTCCAAACTTTCCTCTTACCCATGAACACATGTGTATTTTCATTATCTGGTGGTTTTTACTTACTTACAGTTTCGAAAAAATTAGGCACAAATACAATTGATTTGCGGAGCCGTTTACATACATTAAAACAAGTGTGCGCCCGTACATATGAAAGAAAGAATACTGCATCATGTATTCATATGCAAATTAGCCCTGTATTGCCGGTGGAGACACGAGATGATCACGCGACATTTCGCATTACAATGCCGCCCCCTGTGTGTGGCATAATTACTCAGTTTTATTCGCTAAAAGAAAGGGAAAAAGCTTCATGAAAATTAGTGAGATTCAGTAGAAACAGACGTAAACTCTGCATCCAAGCTTTTAAGTTGTGAGTGTAATTTCCTTTTTAACAGGTGTTGTACAACTAAGCACTTTAGGTGTGCCTTTTAACATTCTTGCATTTTGTTTGTGTTGTGATTGCTTACAGTAACTTGAGCTATTAAATGTTTAACCCATACGTTTATGCTTAACCTGCTTTTAAGGCAAAGGCTTGTGAAAGGGCTGTGAACTCTGGGCAAGGTTCATTTGAAGAACACTCAACACTAAGATCAATCCTTTAACAACTCAAATCAGCAATTTTTCAGCTGCTGGTTGAATGGTTGTCATGCGAACGCGTGTACTCTGTTTAAAGACATTCACACCCAGAATAAAGAAGTAGCTTGGTAACCGTGATAAATTGTTCAGGTATAGTAGCTCCCTTAAATAAATGGTGTAACTATGCTAGATGTTTATCGCAGTCATCTAAATCTGTATCTGTTTAATGCCCTGAAGATTTGGAGCGCTGTCTAGAATCAGCTTTAACCTGAAAGTGGGCGTAGTTGCACGAACGACCAATTGGTCCTGGACTCAAGTTGAGAATCTGCGTCTTTAATACATAACCTTGAGATGTCTCCTAAAAATAAGCTGGCGTATATTAGGCGCAAGGACTCTAAAGAGAATTTGGCTTGTTTCAAAATTCCATTACTAAATTTAGAGCATCTTTTATAGCAGATGATTTAGAGGAACCTCCTGTATCTGGCATGTGGTGCTTTCATGAAAATCAATGTGTATACCAACCATGCCCTTGCACTAGGTGTGTGTGCTATGTTGGCCCAGGGTTTGGTTTGATGTGTATGTATTTGGGTTGTGGGAGGAAACTGGAGTACCCGGAGGAAACCCACCAAGCATAGGAAGAACATGCAAACTCCACACAGAAACGCCCTCGCCGTGCTTGAGACTTGAACCCAGGACCTTCTTCTTGTGAGGCACATGTGCGAATTACTATGCCGCTGTACCACCCCACAAACAACTCAATGAACCAAAATAAAAGTATTAAAGTTCATACAGGTGTCACATGTCCACAAACCTTTAGGCATATAGTGTATGATGGAAAAATGTAAACAAATCTTTACCAGGTATTCAGAAAATAAATCCCCAAAGGAGCAGGAGCGCACACTTACGAAATAATGAAAGAATTTTTTTAATTAGCTTAAAAAAGTTATTATTTAGCATCCAGAGTGTCCCCCCCCAAACGCACTTCCTGATTAACTTCTAGTAGACTGGTCGAGTCAGAGAGAGCACTCAAGGCCACTTGGCAATGGACCGAGGCCAGCTCGCTCAGATAGTTGTGTTTGCAATGCTCACCTGCATAAAGGAACTGCACCAAGGATGAAAACTAAATGGTGCATACAGGGCAACGGTTTGCAGCTTCAGCAATGTCGCCATCGCCTTGCCAACTATTTAACGTGCATGTGCACGCAGTCTGTTAGTGTGTAACTTCCTTATTATGCCCGTCGGCAACTATTTTGCATTACAGTCTCTCCCAGGATACAACGCTGCAAGCGCTCACTGACTTGGTTAATGGAATGCTGCTTAGGTAGCCCGCTTGACTTGGATTCATGTACCCGTGTACAGCTTAGTGCCAGGATGTTGTGACAGATCGTTTTCTATTTTACCGCGCACTTCTTTTCACCTTGACTTCTTTTTAAGGTGCCCACATTTTTAAAGTCTTATGCAATGTCCGGATATAGAGCCACCATCATAGATACCTTGGTTAGCCATGTGATCCTTGTGTATTCAAGTCAGTGTGGAGTTGGAGGAATTAGGACTCCTTCCACGTGCTTTGTATTTAGATCTGCTATTGTGAGCTGCACATTAACTTTCTTTGGTTTATAGTTTTGTTCTCGGGGCAAACAGTTGGGAATTAGGAGCTTCTAATTGTAATGACTGATTACAGAAAGAGTATTCTTTACATGCGCACAGGCTTGTAATTCAGTCCCATCCCTGACATTTCTCAAACCATCCACACCCCATCCTGGGGTGTCCCAACAGCATTCTCAGGGTATCCCCACAGGCCTTATCTCCAAGTTCCCTAGCACTTAGTGCATACTTGCAGTCACTGACCATAAGACCAATCTCTAAATTTGGTGGAAAACACACGAAAAGTCTCCGTAACGTTCTTAAAGATCTTCAGTAAACCTAAGCAAGTCCAGTTGCCCTTGTTTCAACCTTGGATCTTCAATGACCTGGATGATTGTGAATTTAAACAGACAACAGAGATTGTTGTTTTCCTAAATGTGAGGGAAGTTTTAAAAAAAAATCAACGTAAGAGTAGTTGGAGAGCGCAAACCCCCGCTAAGTCGACAAAAGTACACAACAAGTAACAAAGTACACAGGACTCCCCTGTACCTGAGCTTTTAAAGAATCCTTGAAGAATTCCTGGATCCAGAATTTGATTAAGATCATCTCCAACATCGCCCGGAGTCTTTCTTGTTCAAAGCCACACATTTGGTAGAGGTTTCTTGAAAATGAAAGCACAACCTCTTTTTGGTGAAGGTAAAAACAATTAAAAGTTTGACTGAGCTATATGGCATGAAATGTGTTGATTTTTATGAATTATGCCATTATTTGAATTCGGAAAGCGGAGTTTGTTTGTCAGTTATAAAAGTGTGGAGTGTTTAATATTTATCCGAATGGTCCAGTCTTATCTAAAGCAGTATACTTCAGATAATGTAATGTAAAGTGTATAAATCTGAACAGGAGTCTTAACATACTGATGAACCTCGCGGTTGGGAAAGTTTGTCATCTCTGATTAGAGACCGTTTTTTCCAGACATTGTTTGCAGTCGTTCCACCCAAACCTGTAGACAAAGACTGAGCGATCATATGTCTGCCTTGAAGTGTCTCCGTTGTTCAAAGCGAGTGAGTCATTTGTGATTCAAGTAGTTGTACTTTAAACCCTCGTTCAAATCTTTGCATTGCACTACTTCTTATACTTGAGATAGTCCCAGCCTTGTTTAGCTGATTTGTTTCCAAGACTCATAGTTGATCATTAATTTTAAAAGGCTAAATTCGGATTAACCTGATTGCATGACCTGTATGAAATTGCAAGTATCATCATATCGTGAATAAAGGTGGAATATTAGTGTGCACGTGAGTGTACTGTGTGGCCTAATGCACATTTTTTGCTAAGGATACAACCGGATTGGGTGTCACAATAGTCCCAATTTTACACTATTACACACCTCATTTGAATACTTGATTCTGATTGGTCACTTACTATATTCAGATGTCTGATATTTCCTAATAAAATCTAGCAGGACATTGCTATGGAGCGCCTCATTAGTTGAAGCAATACAATTATTTTCAAAGTAAAAATAGCCTTTTTATTTAAATATTTTGTAAGTGATTGTGAAATAAGTGGGATAATGCATGGCGAACCAGCTATTATCCTAAAATAAACCCTGTTGGAGTGATTACTACATGTTGGGGTCTTGATCTCCCACTCAGGGTTTATTTCCTCATATATAACCGGTAGGGATGTGAATCTAACAACAACTCACGATTCAATTCGATTCCAATTTTTGGGGTGATGATTCGATTCAGAATCGACTCTTGATTCAAACTGATTTTTGATTCATAACCGTTACAAACAAAAGGAGCCAATTTCACGAGTAACTACATTCTTCTATAAGCTAGGAACAACTCTTCTATAAGAAAGAAAGAAATGATATTACTACACAGCTGGTTCTGTAGATGTACTGATCCGCTTTGCTCGTTCAGAGTCGGTTGGAAGTTTAGTGAAGTGATGGAGTGTATGTTGGTCAGGACTTGGTCGTGCTGCTGCTCCGGTTCTTTTAGCTCCGGGTGGTGGCGTAAGATGTGGGCTCAGGATTTGAAGCGTTCCAGAAATACTTGACTTTTATTTTGCAGATTTTGCACACCGCATATGTCATGTCAAGTTCCTTATTACCCGGAAAATCCGAAGTGCACCCAAACATTTGCCTTCAGCGAAGACAGCACTGGCTGTATTTATTTTTCCTCATCCATGTCAAAGCTAGGCTAAAAGCTAGTTCTGTACCCACCACTCACTGGAACAATTCACAACGGAGGCCGTGTCTGGACAAACGGTACGCGTTGTGAGTAAAGTTGGAAATGTTCGAAAAAACGTGTTTTTAAAGATCGATTCTTAAAAATTTGGATAAATTCAGAATGCTAATAAATAAGAATCACGATTCAGATGTGAATCGATTTTTTTCCAGCACCCTAGTAACCGGCTTGCTGTATGTTATCCACTACATAACAACACACCGTGACGTCAATTTTAATTAATTAAAAAGGAGATTTGTATTATCACTTACACTGAACCACCTATTGTCATTTGCTTAGTCACCTCTGAACAAACAAAACAGAAAAAAACCCCAAAAACAAACAAACGCAATGGCACTGGTGACTCCTTCCATAAGGCCAAAAACCTTACACAAAACTTGACCATTTCATTGATCACAAGTTCTTCTTTTGTTAAATACGGCATATTTGGAGCTTCTGACCAATCAGTCTGACCATTCTTTTAGTATGTTAAAAAAATTTAAGCTTTGACTAGAAGTGTACAGTATAGTAATAACACACATTGTGTTGCGGTACGAAATATATTGTACAGTATATTGTATTAGACTGATTGCAACCCTTTTATTGCTGATTGGTGTATTTATGACCTTTTAATAATGTTTAGCCTTCAGTGCATGCGCTCATAGCAGACCTGAGAGGAGAGGCTTGAAGTTTTTTTAGAATAAAAGGAAATAAGTGCTAGGACACTATGTTATAAAACTAAAACACATGGCCCAAAGCAAACATGCCATGACACACAGAAACCTGACGGTTCTGCATTTGTTTGTACTCCACTGAGGTGTGACTTGAGGATTAGATTGAGAGCAGAGAGGTTAACAGCTCCAGACCTCACACCTTGCGAGAATATTCACGTACAGTGATCATCATTCTGTTCATCCAAACTATTTGTCCAAGGCTGGGATCTGACGTCCCTGGCTGGTGTGATCAGATCAACCTGTGGCTAACCTGTGATGCATCGTTGCAAGATTCCGATGCTTTCATCTGTGTGCCGTTCACGGAGTTAAAGGACAGACTACAAACACAGCTGCATCTCAGCTGGTACGCCGCTCCCTGCAAGTGTGGACACGAGTTAGCGCTAAGTCACGGCACCAGCTGATGCAAAAGATCTAATACCATTGTCTTTTCTCCAACACGCATATACTCACGCATACTGCAACACCCCCCTGCAACAATACCACAAACCACCTGCTGCCAAACCCCATTATGTCATACTGAGCCATTGTGCCAGATCTTGGTGTGTGGCTGGAGTTGTCTGTAATGGGGTCTGGGTTGCCTTCACCAGACAAAACCACCCACCTACCCACCATAATTATGGCTAACTCAAGTTGAGTAAGTTTGTCAAAAAGTTTTTAAAATTGCAATTATTTTCTGATAGAATCAGCACACAAAGGTGAGGACCATCAAATGTTTTAAATGTTATATAGTTGTCTGGGTGTTCAGAAACTTTTGATCTTTCATGCAACTTGTAGTGACTTAATGCCTTTTGAATAATTCAGGTATTGTCATGCGTAACATGTCCGTAACCTTCAACATGGCGCCTGGTCTTGTGTCGGTATGAGATTAAAGTACTTTGGCTAATGGGTAAATAAGACATAAAACTGAAGCTGTACCACTCTCGACTAAAACTTATTACTTATAATACACAGAAATGAATACGGTCTTGGTATCATGTACATGAATTCTTTTAATGATGTAGACTGTTTATGAAGCAGCTAGATCGTTATCTCTTATTTTATAAGAATAGAAAGTATTTTTTTTCTTGCAGACGTTCCACAACATTAAAGTATGCATAGAATAATTATATGATAAGCATTTTAAATATTATCAGATTGGGCTCCCGAGTGGCACATCGACAAGGTGCGCGACTATCAACCCAGAGATCGCAGGTTCGAATCCGAGTTGATGCCACAGCCATCCGTGACCGGGAGTCCATGGGAGCTAATTGGCCGAGCTCTCACGGGAGGGAGGGATGGCATACGGTCACTTCCCTGTCACTCACAGCGATCACCAGCCAATCATGGGCGTCTGTGAGGTCATTTGTATGAGGGGCTTTTCCTCCGAGTGTGTTAGGCCGCCCCCAAATACGCATGCGCAGCAGTTCGAAAAGAGGCGAGCGGTAGCATCACATGTCACGGAGGGGGCGTGGGAATTGGAAACGACTAAATTAGGGAGAAAATGGGGGAAAAATCAACACACAAAAAATATTTATATATATATATATATATTATCAGATTGCTGTGGTATAATGGAATGTGCAGTTAGCACTTATGTTATAGCAGCTATCAGTTGCTATCAGTTGTTAATCTTGTTAAAGCCAGAAGAAAAGAAATGTGCCTAATGTTAATAATAAACCAGAAATCCTCAAACCATATTGGAAAATTTCACGTAACAGCTTTACCTCTGAGTGAAGTATTTACTAGATATGGAGGGAAAATTGATTCAGTGACGTATCGTGATTCGTCTGTGAAGTTCCACTTTGGTGCAATCCCGTGGTTTGCCTCGCACTTGTAGCTACGGTCAGAGCTTCCGTTACACCTTTCTTCTTCATATTCATACTCTTCCATTCTACACAGTTTCCTCCGGGATCGATAAAGTTTTCTGATTATGATATAGAAAATGAGTCAACACTTTTGGACTCAAGTATATCTATAATGGCATTTGCTGCGGTGCTAGCAGTGGTGTACACTCTAGTATTGAAGAGCACCGAGTAAACACGGCAGCATTTCCATTCTAAATGAACGGCTACTTCTAATTCTGGCTGGGATCAGGATCAAGATAAACACTGCCTCCATCATGTGTACCTGTCTTGTGAAAGCCGTTTGCAAACCGAGCTGCCAGCACACTATTCAGTTTCCTTTAATCAGAGGCAAGCCTTTACCTGTCCTGATATAAAAGGCACTACTAATCCGTGGTCCTTGCAGTCTGCCTGGTTAAACTCTTCTCCCAGGCATGTTATTAAATAATTGTGATGCGCCTTATCGCAGTAAAGCCTCCTGTAGGAAGGATTTCTCTTCTGGATCATAATGTTTCACAGTAGAGCAACCTAGGTAACGTAAATATTGTATTTAAGTAATGTTAGTGCTGGATACGGTTTCTTTTTCTCCCACACACGAGTTGTTTGAGTTGTCAGACTCCGACATACTGTAATGTAGAGGTTACAAGTAAAAAATTGGCTCCAGCCTTTGCTACTGTTTCATTTTAACCCCCGTCAACCATAAACTACAATGTGAACATTGTACTTTAACATAGTGCTTGAGAAAAGGATTGTTTTGAACCGATTTTCAGAGCAGTTTGTGGTTTGCCTTGCGGCTCTCCAATGCTCTCTTCCTGCTCACACCCACTCAAGAGTCTGTAGATAAAGTGATCAAGCAATCCTGCTGTCTTTGGTACTTTAGCATGTCAACAAACCCAACCCCAGCCCCGCACTCCATGTGACCACTTCATCACATCAATTATTTCCATGGGAAGACAATTTTTATAAAAGAACTGCACCACTGATTCTCAGTGTCCACGACAAATGATGCTGAAAGCAATCTCAAAGCACAGGCCCGTCATCCCTCTCCCGATTTTAAAGCTGTTTTGTATTGAATAAGGTGAAGGACTCACATAGCTGATTGATGCATGAGAACCATGGCTTGGACTAGGTGCGCATATAGAGGCAAAGGAAATTTAAAATGAAGGTACAGTAGCCAGTTAAAAAAAACAACGCAGTTAAATTGAACTGCTGCTTGACCCATGGCAAATTTCAACATGACCAAACTTTCCAAGAATGGAAGCCATGCCCTGAAGGTTCTCAAGGTAGCTTCCTGAGATCTCAAGTGCCTGGAACGCTGATGGGATAAAGCTGGCTGACCCTTTAGGCAAAGAATGACAAAAAAAATCATCCACTGAAGTAATTCCAGCTATGTGAGATTAAGGCAGGGCGATACTGTGACAAAGTGGTTAGCACGTCCGCCTCACAGTTAGAAGGTCGTGGGTTTGAGTCCTGGGTGGTAAGATAGTGAGATACTAAGGAGACATGGGCAAAAAAAACAAACAAGAAAAGGTTAAGCTTCTAGTGTTCCCATGCAACCCTGTATTCTTTATGGTGCACATTTGAAACTTTCCTGTGTATAGTAGAATCTTACAGGGTTGCTTGATATACAGTCACAAAGAGGATCGCAGGGTTACTATATATTACTGTGCTCATTCTAATGCATTAGAATGGTGGCATAGAGGTTAGAATGTTTGTCTCACAACAAGAAGGTCCTGGGAGTTTGCATGTTCTCCCCATGCATGCGTGGGTGTCCTCTGGCTACTTCGGTTTTCTCCCAAAATCCAAAGTCATGCACATTTAGGCTGTTTGACCATTCCAAATTGTCACTAGTTGTAAATAAGAGTTTTAACGGTTGCGTGTATGTGTGATGGCCCTGCAGTGGACTGGTGAGTTGTTTCGGGTGCACCCCATTCGTTCAGAGTTGGCTGAGATAGGCTCCAGTCTCCCTGTGACCCCAGTATGATTAAGTGGTTCTGTGAATGAATAAACGAATGAATGAGTAAATAAAGGATAAGTATTTTGGTTTTCTTAGCTGGGTAGTTTGGAAGTGTTTACCTCAAAACCTTTAGATGTTTCCACATGCACTGACTGGTAAAGGAGAGAATACTGGCCTTATACTGTACATATGGATGGGATGTTTCCATGATGTAAGGCCCATGGTTGACAGTGGGCATTTGTCCACACTGAGAATGGTTTCCCACCCTCCCGGCCTTTACTGACTGCGTCCTCCCAGTGCCTTAATTAAGGAGGAAGTCTGGCCGAACACTTTGCTCCATATACAGCTTTTTTTTATAACAAGGTCGGCAATGTTGCTTTGATGTGCGCCCGAAAGGGAGATATTGTTTTCCCACACAGCTTCACCTGATCAGGAAAAACGACAGAACCCGCTGATTCATCATTCATTTCGGAAAATGAATGCCGAAGTTATCTATGGTAGGGGAAACCCAATTCCCTGTAGTGAGTTTTCTCAGGCTTTCCTGTGGAACTTTCACGGCGAAGACTAAGACCGGGACTAAATATAAAAGCAATGTCATCTTATTTCTTTTTCCATTTCCTCACATTTATTTTCACGGACAAGTCATGTTCAAAGGCAAGTCATTACAGAACACCTATACTAAGCACTTTGCATCAAAGCCGACATGTTTGAACTGGAAATGATTAATTTGCTCAAGAGCCACCTGCGCTTCAAGTTGCCAAAACCATATCCCACACCATAACCATCCCGATGCCTGTTATTTTTATTTCCATGAGAGAAATTATTTCCATTTCAGTACAACGGCAATATTTTCCATGTTGTTGGGGTTTTTTGCTGATGCTAAGCGCGGGCTTCTTTGCCCAACCCGTGTCTTCTCATGGAAAAAACCCTCAATGAATGCAAGCACTGTTAAAGTGTATGTTGATGGTAATCTCCGAGTTATACATTGGACCCTTTTCCAGAAACGTTTTAGGATTCTGTTCTGAATGACTGGTAGAAATGATCTGGGGCTTTCCAAAGGGTTTTTTAATACAATTTCTCAAAGGTGGTTCTAATCAGAAACAAACCTCACCGAACCAAAACTCCTGCCGTAGACACTCCACTGACAAGCTCTGGAAGTGTATCCTCCTAAGAACCAAACCCCAGTGTTACTATGCCTTGTCATTTCTCCTTACGGCCTCTGTTTCTTACCACTACTGAACTTGATCAACATTTTCAAACAGGAAGAACTTGTAACTGGAAAACGAGTTGTACCCAGTGGTCCTTATATGAGGATATTGCAAGGACATGTACATGGTATAATTGGGAGGAAATTTGATATCCCTGTATGTGGACAGTGGGGCCTTAAGAGGTTATACTTCAAATGTACAGTTAGTTGGTCACAAGCTTTTGGATCTTGAAGGTGTATGCATGCGTGCACAGTTTTATACCCCAGTTTCTAACCTAATTTAGTCGTTTCCAATTCCCACCCATCAACTTTTTGCCTTCCCTATCACACGACCACCACCGACCAGGGAGG
>JAQMYF010000022.1:29669041-29693913 GCA_030014195.1 Neosilurus mollespiculum | reverse complement strand
TAGCTCCCATGGACTCCCGGTCACGGATGGCTGTGGCATCAACCCGGATTCGAACTTGCGATCTCTGGGTTGATAGTATACCCCAGTTTCAAGTGGGGAAAATAAAGTTTTGGAAGCACAATTTCAGGAACTACTGTATATGTGGTCACTGTATTCAGTTCACGGAAGCATCTCTATAATATTTATTCCAATGGTTTGTTCGAAGCAGCTTGCGATTTCCTTCATGGGAAGCAAGTTGTTGTTCATGTTTATCAAGGAACATTTAGTATTATCTACTGACATCCGGAAGACTTGACAGGTTAACTTGCATCAAAGGTTACAACGGTCTTCTGTGTTTATAATGGGTTTTGGTGTGTGTTTTAATGGCCTCTTGTCGCTCTCGTTTCTTCCCAAAACTAATATTGCCAAGCCAAGACTCAAAATGGTTCATCTGTTTCAAATGACAGATGTGCTCGTGCATGCATGTGTGTCTCGGAGTGAAAGATGAGTATTGGCATGAATCGTGGGAGACAAAGCTATGGCCTGATAAGGAAAGAATGCGAATTGTGAGATTGTTCCTTGGCAGATTCAAATCACGTCAGCTGCCATCTGTAATTGCGCCTGTAAAATGTCCTGCAGGCAGCGTGTCAAATGCATCCTTGGTGAGCAGTTTCAGGTCACTGCTGCTCCAGAGTGGTTGAGGAACTTGTGATGGATATCATGCCTTTGTGTGGGCATGTAGTCTCTCAGAAGATAACGGAATTGAGGCACCATCTTTTTAGTCCATGGAGTAACAGTGCATTGTACATCGTACACACGAATAGGATTCTGTCATGCAGAAGATGGAGCAGTTATTGTGCAATAGGGTTAATCCTGAGTCTAATACCCAGGGACTCACAGCTGCAGTATTTAAGCAAAGGCTGTCAATAATACGTCCTAAGCATAATCAGAGGCAGACCAGCTGTTTCAGTATTGCATAAATGTCAATAAGCATCTGCAAAAACTGGCATTTGAATTGAATCTATCTTTCCAAAGCACCAGAAAAGTAACAAATACTACACCAAAAACCTGCCACAACACAATTGCCTTGTAAAATCTTTGTAAATTGCCCCATTGCAGACTTCTCTGAGTGTCCCTGGATCGTTACCCAACTGAAATACTTGTGGCTTTAGCACAAGAACTTATGTACAATTTTGCCTCCACCCACACCTTATATTGTCTTCTCGAGATGAGCAAAACTTTTTCCTTGCCTGATTTTAGTGACGGGCATCTTTTAAGTTGCGTGTTAACACCAGATGCTATTATACAAGCAAGGTGGATGCTCATATCCTGTTTTCAACTTGGCACACACCACTCTGGAAGCATTCCTGTCAAACTTTTTTTTATAGAAAGTTTATATTTTTTTATATTTTCATTACCGAGATGCTAATCCATGCCTTTCACCTCGGTTTTAAATAATGTTGCACATGAAGCGAAGTGAGGGTGAGAAGTTCTGTCATCCGGGAGGAACTCGGAGTAGAACGGCTGCTCCTTCGCGTTGATAGGAGCCAGTTGAGGTGGCTCGGGCATCAGATTTCTGTGTGGAGTTTGCATATTCTCCCTGTGTTTGCGTGGGTTTCATCCAGGTACTCCGGTTTCCTCCGACAGTCTTAAGACAGTCACATAGGGGCTAACTGGCTGTTCCAAACTGCAGTGTGAAAAACAGTGCAAGTGTGAATGTTGGAACTGCAATGATCTGGCGAGCTATTCCTGGTGTACACCGCCTTCGTCCCATTTCAGCTGAGATAGGCTCCGGCCTCCAAACCCTAGTAGAATCAAGTCGTTTGGCAAATGAGTGAGAGAGAGTAAGTAATTGATTCCTGTATTTCCTAAGTAGCCAAAAAGACATTGCTATTTTATTTCACTCATAATTGTATGCTACAACTCATTTATTCTTAGTAAATGTGCATTTCAGGTATAAACTTTGTAACAGTAAACATGCCAAGTTGGATTGCACCCATTCCCAGTCTTCAGTGAAACAAACGCAGACTTCTGAATTGGCCCAGTACTAGGCTTTATCACCACCTACAACTCACCAACTTGAGCAATTATCCTTTTAAAAGCACCTAATTAAATGGCCTTTCAACACTGATTTATTGTCAGTTGGAAGCCCGACTAGTCAGAACAGCCTCTTAGAAGCATGAGGAACTTCTCAACCTTGGGGCCTTGGGTCTCCTGCTGGGCTGCCTTTGTGGCCATGACACAAAATAATAAGGATGTCTACGAGCCAAATTATTTGTATCAAGAACAAAACCTGCCCTTGGGCACCCAACTGCAGCTTGTTGTTTTCTGGAGGTTGTTTTTCTCTCGTCCTTGAGAACCTTTCGGACAGAGATTTAGCGAGCTCACAGAAGAATGCGCACCGTTTTTGTTTGCTCTATGAGATGGCGAGACAAAGTTTTCATAGCTTCATCATCCTCGCCTGAAGTGTATGAACCACTAGTCAGCACAATCTCCCACCACTTCACTGTGCGGAATCCCTGGAATCTCCTGACTCGGTGTAGTGTGCTCTCACCTTTTTGGCTATGGTGAAAAGATGGGAAGCTAACACACTGAAAAGGGTAGCTGGCACTGAAATGATATGGGCTATGAATACTCTTTCATATTGCTGGATCATTAGGGGGAAAAAAAACATGTTATAAGGTTAATGGATTCATTGCCTCAGATGATCAGCATCATTGAGGCCTGATCTTTAAGAACGAGGTGTTAAATTAGCTGTAGGGCATTCGTTGAGAGTTCCCACCTGGTAAGTTTTTGTACATCGATTGTACTGGTATCTGTGCACACTTGTAATTACCTTGTAGGAACTGAAACCCTTTACATCTGCTTCTAATGAATGGGCAGATGGAGGCCTTGCTTTGTTGTACCTTTAGACCAATCTGCTGGCATGCAGATGTTAATCTAGAGGTGTTTCTGGGTTCAAACGCACCTTAAAATTATACCTCACAGCCAACTCTATGGACAGATGAATTGCCTGGGAGATTGATGCAACTTGAGGACTGCCAAGAAGTAGTGAAACTATCATCACTGTAATTAAACATTTGGTGATTGAACCCAGTGGCCGCAGGCATATTCCTTATACAGGGGTGTATCTCTTTCAGATGCTCAGAGATGTTTATAGGTTATACATATCTGTATCTTGGATCTGTACCTCCACAGGTTTCCTCCTAATGTTATACATTGTTTGCTTAACAGAAGGATGTCTACTTGGCAGATGGATGGTCTGAGCGACATTTTAAGTGGTTTGTTTATTTTAGACCTATTAGAAACGTAGTCTGTGGTTTTTATCAGGATTTCACCACATTGGAAATAGGTGTGGTGCTCAGTTGTCTGGAATAGCACAATATTGTCATTTACAGTTGCATTAAAATAAGTCTGGAGTCATTTGTACATTTGTTTATGTATTGATAAGTACAAAATTCATTACAGGTTTTCAGTGTTGCGTTATTTGAATCACCTGGACTGGTCATGTAAAATAAATGTAAAAGAATTTATGCTTTTTTTTGCCTAGTCCTGTATTCCTTTAAGTGTAGTTAATTATTAAAGTAAAAGCACTTCTTTCATACCTAGTTGTTCTGACTTTGTTTAGAAAGTGTACCAATCTGATGTACTAATTCCTTGATTTAATTGCGTTGACATCATATTTCAAGCGGACATTACTTTTATGACTATTATGACTAAATTAAACCTCGGAGCAATCTGGCCAGACATCAAACAGTTTCTCTCTAAACATTCCTGAGTGGGTAATTGCCAGTACTGCCTCGACCATGACTCTGTCCATTATAGTTACCTACATAATAAAGAATTGCCCCAGGCTGAACTTTTATTATTATTTCTTCCATACATATTACAACATTGATTTGCTGGCAGTTTGTGTAATAGGGAGTGTGGATTTTAAATGGCATTGTGGTGGGAATCCAGCCATTCGAAAAGATGTACAGTTTAGAAACATCCCTTATGAAAGTCCCTTGTTGACCTTGGATAAGTGCTAGAACTGAGTCACTGTTTATCTCTGGACTTGCAGCTTTTTCCCGCTTTTCATTCACTACCTGACCCTTATCCAACACTCACAGAGCCACTTGTCTGCTCTGAAATAGCCTTAAGTTATTATTCTATGGCGAGTCTGAAGAGGCATGAGGGATTTTTTTTTTTACTATGGTGTGGCCACGAGTTAATATTTTGCAGCCACCGAGTGTCTCAAGGCCATGAAATTATAATGATAAGATTCTAGAGTTTATCCAAATAATCCAGGATGAATTAGCGAATACCTACTTTTAGAATTCTTGGTGCAAGGGTATACTCATGTTCTAAAACCACTGCCTCTAATATTCCTTTATGCATCTTTCCTAGATTGATGTAAAGTGTATTATTGTATGGCAGTGACAGTTCACACAATCTGATTGGTCGATTCCGGGGCACTAAATCACTTATCTGGACTGGAGTGCATTTAACCTGCAAGTTTCCCTTTAGCTAGCAGTGTGTGGTATGATCTTTAGGGGCTTTCAGAGAAGCATTCAGCGCTTTCTTGAAGAGAAAAGGTTTACAAGATATATCCTAAAGGATAAAGAGTTTACGAAGTCCTCCAAAGTACTCGCTGCTCTTTGGAAAACTCTTGTTCGTCAAGGGAGGAGAAACAAGCTGAAAAACTACCAAAGCCCTCACAGACATGGATGAAGATGCTTTGCTCAGAAGCGGGCCATATGGAGCTAGGGCTCCAGCTGGAATGAGAATAAATTTAAAAAGGACGCCATTTCATCATGAAATACTTGCTCGGTCTGTACAGAGAAATCTCAGCCTTTGGGCTTTTTGCACAGATGCCTTCGGCTCGCTCCGTACTAAAGACATCAGGCTCAGGTTTCTTTGTACTGACCTCGCGTTCGGGTAATAAGTAGTTTATATTATGGGCCACTGCGTGTCAAATCAGACCAAATTTTAGATCTATGTAATGCGGATATGCTGGGAGGCACTCTGACTGTGTGCTCACCAAATTTCATTGCTGTAGGATTGATATTTCTGGAGCTGTTGCAGGTTGAGGATGGTTTCTTAGCTAAAACGCACTTTTTCAACATATAATAGGGAAAAATCCCAAGGGCAAAAAAGGAAATAAATTCTCAAAATTCATTAAAAATATTACACATAACTTAGTTTTTAGTGCTAAACAACATATACATAAAATCTAATCAAAATCTGATATGGTGTAGCAACACCTCTATCTAAATTGGCATGGAATTACCCTTATCGGTAATCTTTATACTTCGGTATCTTTGGTCGCAATGGTCCAATTTGATTGATTTCTTAGTCTTATTAGTGGAAATACCCTGAATCAAGGATAAACCTTGAGAACTGTCTTAATAAATCTTGAGAAATTTCAAATGCAACTTTAGATGCTAGCACCTGGTAGAACGTCACCCCTAGAGCTTAAGGATTCTCCTCCTCATCCCAGCCATAATAAAGATAATCCTGCAGATCTAGAGAGGCCAACTCCTTGATCCTTTGTCAAAGGATGACATCAGGCTTAAAGACAAGGATTTAAACCACAGAATAAGCCAATCAGGTAGAACTACTTCAAGCATACAAAGTGGGCGTCTGAGCCCCCTCTCACATGCTGACCTCAGAAAAGTAACATCAGGAATGTTTCCGTTTCTTTTTCTTTTTTTTTTTCTTTTTTTTGCGCTGCCGCCGAGGAAGCAAACTAGTGCTTTGGTGGCGTATTACAGAGAGGGTCAGTTTACACTCAAAGCCTGGGAAATGTCTTGAGAAGGTATAATCTGCTCAGAACTAGGAGGGCCACAGCTGTTGGAGAAGATTTTCCTGATTAGCTATGGCTTAATGGGACTACTTACCATATGCACTCGTCTCTCTGACATGTCCCAAACTGTCTTAGTGGTTTTCTTATATTAGGAAAGTGTTACCATTTGCGCAGCATGGAGTTAAACAAGCCATTAATTCATGCATGGAGGTCAACTTCATGTGACATTTAAGGTGGTTCTATGATCAGGGAGATTTTCACATCTACTCTTTGAAGCAATGACATGAAGCAGCAAAGATGGTCGGTGGATTCCTTGGATCATACTGAAATTAACACTTTTTTGGTTGGCCAGAGCCATGCTCAAAACTGGTCTTGGGTCATGTGATTACAAGAAGACAGTTGAGACAGGTCACCTTTTAAATTTGGCATTTTTATGTGTCTCAAATATGTGTAACGACCACTTATGATCAGATTTCATTACTAATTTTGACTAAGCGGGTCTTCAGTGTCTTGTATTGCTGCCTTCCACAACAGTTTGTTAGCAACAGGAACAAATTATTTAAATGTATTATTTTGTTGATTTAAAAAATACATACTTTTTTTTTTTTAACCAGGTCATAGTTAACACTGATGAATTAGCAAACTTAGCAAAAAAAAAGAAGAAGAAGAAGAAGCTTGTTCTCATTATTTTCAACACTCTCTCGACCTGAAGATGTTCCTCTCTCCAAAAACCTTCATTACAGCTTTGACTGTTTCACTGCAAACTCTAAAAATTCTAAACAAATATTTCATCAAAGAAATAATTGTCATTTCATATATTGTCATTTCATGGTTTTTTAGCCGTCAAAAAATAATCACCAGTTAGAATTAAACTGTGGTATAATTAACAATAATGCGCTGAGTGTGAGGTGGATATCGCTTTTTATGTTTTTATGGGGGTTTTTTTTGTTTTTTTTTAATTGTGATAATGATGCTTGCCTGCTCCAAGAGAATGTGACTAATTCTGAGTGTCCATCATTTTGATTCATGCATTATTCACTTGAATAATGTGAATAATTTTTTTATTATTGCAGACCAATCACATGTAGTATATACTTATTTATAATGTATTAGGATGTATTTAAATACCAAACTTTAAAATACATTATTTAATTATTTTTTTAAAAATAACATTTAGAATTTTTCTCTTTTACTCAAGTAATGTAATAGTAATTGATAATGTACAGTTAGTTAAGGGTTTTTTTTTGTTTTTTTGTTTTTTTTAAACGTAGCACTTTAAATCACATTCTCTTCCTACTCGTGAGCACGTGTAATTAGAACTGGCAAGACAAAGCTAATACTGAGCATGAACGTGGATTAAAGTACCGAACAATGGCTGGCTGTTCGAACCAGATGTTTTACCACAAGACCGCTTGTGAGACCTGTTTTTTGGAGCGGTTTATTGACTTGTGGCCAGTAGTGACCCGGACGGAGAAGATGTAAAAGCTTCCGTGTGGTTCTTTCTACAGAAAGCACATCAATGGGTTCAGCTTAGGGGGGCTGTGCAGCGTGAATCGCTGGCTGCAAGGCTTAACAAAAGAGGCTTTGAATACATTCAGAAGCTCACGCCTCGCTTCAGTGCTCTCCATCCTCTCATAAAAAGTGGAGTAGCTGATATTCCAAATGCAACCAGGTTTGCTAAGGGCGCAGTTTATATAGGTGTGCATTTCAACACTAAACTTATTAAATCATGCCCAGTTGTGTGTTTGTTTGTTTATTTATTTATTAATTTATGAGGTGGACTGTTTTTCTGTGGAATTATAAGAATTTCACCCTTGGCTAAAAGTGATCTATTAGAAAGCTCAGATCGGTAGGGCTGGGAAATATCAATATTTATTCTACCCAAACTCACTGAATATGAGCAATCTTGCATTTCTATTGGTTAATCTACTACTAGGATGTGTACCTTGTAGCCACATGAATACAGTGGGAAAAACAGTAGCTAAGCTAACCACTAACCCAAGTCTTCCTTTCATTCTAGTCTTGTACCACAAAAAGGAACAAAATTTTGAAGTGTTTGATGGTAATTTTTTATTTTTAAGTATCCTACCCCAACCCCCACGAAATGCCTCCAGTTCTCAAGCAGCGTGTACCATACATAAGCAGTGTGCAGCAAGCAGGTTAGACTGCGTGCTAGGCTAAAAGGCAACCATATGTTCCGTTAAGTATCTGATGGTTAGAATGTATTTTTAAATTTTAAAAGAATTTTAAATAAATAAATAAAACTGCTTTATTTGTTTCAGTCCAATGAAGCAGTTATTCTAATCACTCTTGTCAAATAAGACAGAGTTGTGGAATAACTGTCAAATATTGTGATAAAGTATAGCACAAAATTATAAAAAAGGGAAAAAAAAGTTGAAATCCTAATGCAGTGTGTATTCACACTCCTAATTTGTAATTTTCCTGTCATGTTCTAGAGGTTTGTCTTGGTATTTGTTCCCCCACTTGTGTGTGATGGATGAAATTTCACCTGCAGCTATGTGGTTTTAGTGGTATTTTTACCTTCCAGAGGAATTTCACCTCTCTCTCTCTCTTGCTCTCTCTCTCTCTCTCTCTCTCTCTCTCTCTCTGGAGGTGTACTTCAGTCTGGGTGACAAAGGGGTCAGTGGAGCTAAACATCTTCAGGTCCTCATCAGTCACCTGCCAGAACACATTTCATTCATGCTTGATTGCTTCACCATACCAGCGCTTCATCAGTGCGCCAGATCAGCATTTTGCAGTCTGTAGTAGCCAGTAATAATTTTTGTTTCCCTATTGGTAAATGTACGCCCTTTTTTATTATTATAAGGCAGTATGTACATGGCAACAGATAGTTGTATTTAGATTTTGGTGATTCAGCTGCTTAAATTAATTTTCAGCACTTTAAAAAAAAAACAACAACAAACCAAGGGACAGAAAATGCTGACTGACAAAAGACTGATAAGGATTTGCATAATCAAACTCTAGTACCTTTCCTGCTGTACTGTTGTGCAGTGGTCCTTGCTGTAATGATTGTATTTACACATTGGAAATTAGCATTAGGGCTTCCGGCCTCATTATTCAGCAGCTTATATCCTTGCACTCAAACATCATATCCGTATAAGGTCTTGTATTACAGCTTTGAAGATTCTGAACTCTTGACCTCTGTGTCCTTTTCATATGTTTAATGAAATAAAAGGGATTTTTGGGCAGAGAAATTCAGAATACACCTTCCGAAAAACTGGTACCTAACTGTACTTGTGCTTGTCGCTACTGTGGGACATTTACAGATGTATGTTGCATGTTTTGCATGTATGTTTCACGTAAATTTAGAGTAACTTGAAAGCGCTTAAGTGACATGGCCGAAGCATAAATGAAATAATATACAGATTTAAAAGCAGCGTTCCCCGTGACATTTTTGTGGGAAATATTTCTTTTATGTATTTCTTGTGACCGGGAGTCCATGGGAGCTAATTGGAAGTGCTCTCACGGGAGGGAGGGATAGCATACGCTCACTTCCCTGTCACTCACAGCGATCACCAGCCAATCATGTGCATCTCTGAGCTCCTTCGTACGAGGGGGCGGATATCGCTTTCCCTCCGAGTGTGTTAGACCGCCCCCAAATACGCATGCACAGCAGTTAGAAAAAAGGCGGGTGGCAGCATTGCATGTCACGGAGGGGACATGTGCATGCTTACGCCCCTCCCTGATCGGTGGTGGCCGTGTGATAGGGAAGGCAATACATGATGGGAGGGAATTGGATACGACTAAATTAGGGAGAAAAATGGGGGGAAATCATACATACATACATACATACATACATACATTAATTAATTAATCAATCAATTAATCAATCAATCAGGTGAATGAAATTATATTGACGGACAGTTCCAGTGTAAAGGATGATCAGGAAATGTAAAGGTAATAAGCCCCCAAGTTTATTATCCTTTAATTTAAGTTCATCAAATTGTTCTTTATGGAATCTTAAAGCTATTTCCATCTACGTTTTATCAAAATGGCTGGTATACCACATCGGTTAGGCTTCGAAACAACATCTCCTCACATCATTCACACGGTTTTCAGCAGTAACACTGGTGGCCTTAAAGAAAACTTTCACATAGGCTTCCAGCCCGATCCTAGTTAATTATGACCTTGGCCCTGAATAGATCTTGGTGTTTTGACCATGAACTTGGGAACAGGCAGCAGGTGGTTATACGCAGTTCAGTACAGCGTCTCTCACCAGACTGGAAGTGTATCCAATGCAGACTCAGAAGAATGCAGTCTTTTGGTTTAGTTTTTAAATAACAAGACAATAAATGCACGAGAGAGAAGAAAAACAAATGTAGGCCAAATTGAATAAAAAATGTGCATTAATGTAACTGCTTTGAGATGATTTCTTAAATTAAACTTTACTATTTTAATCATGCACCCAGTTCGAAGCTTCCTTGTATAATTTACAACATTTGTTTTCTGAAAATCTCTCAAAGCCAATTAAAATTGTTAGTGGTGTCTGAAATATTTGCAACTGAATCAATATTGAATAAAATCAAAAACAGAATGGAATCAGCATCTTGAGAATCGGATTCCAAGTAATTCGGGAAATCAGCGCTGACACCCAGCCTTCGTTGCTGTAGTATTTATGTTGCTTTTGGTCAACCACGCAGTTTAATATTTGCTCAGACTTTCCCTGTTGCTGAGTGAGGAATGAGGCACGTAGTTTATCAGAGCGCAATCCTAATGAAGCTGCTTTTGACCCATCATACTGTGGTACAGTTGGTCCTCGGCCAATGCAACAGGTGGTATCAGATTATCTGGTCCTAGAGTGAGTGTGATGATGTGATACGCTGCTGTGGGAAACCATGAGCCTTTTTGGCCCTGGACCCTCACCATAGTGGACTTTGGGACACTTTTGTTTACATTGTTGAGTTCTATAATGCAGTTCATACCAAAGGTGGGAAGCAGCCTTCTTAAAGCAAGGTAGCTTAAAATGCTCCGAGATCTCATTCCTGACTTCACTGAACACCCCCCCCCCCTCCCTCCAGCCAGGCAAGGCTGTATTGTTGTCATCTTCAACGTCAGATGTTATTCCATTGTTGCGTCTATCCTGTGTTCCACAGGACACTGGCGTCGATGCTTGAAGTGTCTGCCCAAGCGTGAAGCCAAGGTTCCTTTAACAGGAGGCAGCTAGTGCCGCTGCAGGGGCCTGTCCCGTTATAAATAAACACTAGCAGCCCTTTCTCTCTGCATGCCACCTCTGGTCCCAGCCTCCTCAGGACCTCAGCTGTCGTCTGGGGAAACCGGAGATACCCGAGCTCTATAGCCACAGGTCACAGCGAGACGCCATTACCGGAAATAACGCTGTATTTTTAGACTCTCAAAATACTCTTACATGATTGTTTACTCATCCTTGTCGTAAAGAGCAGTGTGTCCTTACCGTGATTTGCAAATTCTTTAATGCTCTTTTTATACAAAAGCTGTCAGGAACGTCAATCATCTGTGCATTGATTCATCCATTTGAATATCAGTAGCAGTCCTAAACATCTGTGTTACTATAAAATATCAAGATATAAACTAATGAGGTGGTGGATAAGCATGAAAACTCGCATCAAGGCAAAGGAATTCTTTCCACTGGCCACAGTCATATGATAACACTATATAAGGTGTGATTAAAAGGCAGGAGGAAATGATTTCCGAGGAGCCGTGCAGACTTTTCCAGTCGCATCTTGCCAGATTATCCTTCTGGCCTAATTCCACACATTTCTCTTCATGCTTGTTGCACTGATATTTCAGGTAGAAGGGTAACAGTATATGATTAAAGGAATTCCCTGTAAAATCTGTTCTGATCAGTTTGCTTTAGTTGGTCCGTAAAGGTTTCCTGTTTCTTTTATTTCAAAAACAAAATACAGCTTACACATTTTCCCATAACCTTAAAATTACGTGGAATTTGTTTAAAAGGATGAAGCATTAAATTCTGTCCTACTATTGAGACGAAGTAAAATTAGGTGCGACTTTCTCCGTGCATGTGCACGCAGGTGACCTCTTTAGAGTGGGAGCTGTAGATATAGGAAACCTACGTCCTGGATTAGCTGCTTCTGCTAACTGGTTTCGTACACCACATCAGCAAGGGTGTGAATCACTCAAAAGCCGATCTTTGAGCTGCCATTATATCAATCATATTTGCACATGACATGTTGGGTAAATATGTCCAGTATATGCACTCCTATACTCCCCATTGTTAATTGGATTTGAAGACAATCTGGCTACTGAAAAATAACCATAAATCAAGGGCAGCCTTTCTGTAAAAAAAAAAGCTTCATATAAGTAAAGTAAAATCTTCATGTACTTCATGTAAAGTTTCCTTTTGAGCGATATAATAATTCTGAAAGTATTAAACAACATATCGTAAACAAAAGCTAGCATGACCTATAGTTACACGACAGCTCAGGGCTGGAAATATATTAGCTTACATTTGCTTGCGTGTGTGTGATGGCAGCCTTGCATATTCTGTCTTTGTTCGGTACGTCACTTGTGCACGCCCGACCCGTTTGCAAGATGGAATACACATATGAACAGTGGAAGCGGTACCGGAATGTGACGTGCCAGTGTTACGTGCGGCAGTGTCAAAAAGCAAAGTTGTACGACCAAATCCACCCTCTGGTGGAATGTTCCAGTATGTATATGTATACGTTTAATTAGGTTGATAATGTAGCCTGTGGTCTCGGTAAACGTGTGGCTAACAAGCAAGTATATTTCTGGTCCAAGTCAGCAGCAATTGATTGCAAAATCAATGACAAATCACATCACATCTGAATCCTGCTAAACTTCACCTGCACTACCAAATAATAGTGTTATTAAGTCTTAGCTGAAATTAACAGTCTTGTAATGCACCAATCAGAGCAACTTCTGAATGTTAGCAGATATTTTATATTTACATTAGAGTTTTCATTCTCATTAGCATTGTGGTTGTTTTGGCACCCACATTTTCCTTAACTTACCAGTTGATAACAAATACTTTAAAGTGGGTTAGATTTTAACCCTTTGTGGCATCAAGAACAACGGAAGTAAAAATACCTACAGTGGTATAAGGTAGATGCTGGGGCCGTTTTCTTTCTAGCCCAGACAGTAGGTTTTGGTGATTTTAAATGACTACAGTATACTTAGCAAAATGCCCTCTAGATGTATTGAGCCAAATGTAATAAATGACCTCCTTCATATACCCTCACCACTGTCTTAAGTGCCCCCACTAAATTTGCAATGACTTCCAACCCAGCTACAAATCAGTCTGAAACAGAAGAGCAAGTGTAACAACCCCAGACTGTTTTGACAGGATGTGTGAGGAGGAGTTTGGGACCCAGGGTGCCAGACGCAGGTGGTCTGTTTGAAGGAGGTTTTGAAGGCTGTCCTGCTGGGCTGGTAATTAATTTGAGGAGTCCTCTGAATGGGTCCACCTGGACTCACACAAACAGCAAAAGTCTCTTTCCGTTGAATGATTTGCTTGTTTATTTCGCTGACAGTTTGGTAAGATGAAAACGGACACCATGCTGTATTTGATCAAGAGCTTGTCGAGACTTCTCAATCATGTGGCTAATTCCTTGTTTACTATTACTCATTTTGTCAGGTCTAAAACATGCATCTATCTCTAGTCCCTCACTGCTCCATCAGATATTATCGTAAAGCGTATTTAAAAAAAGATTTGTGGTCAGTTGGGCCTCTGACATGCACATGATTCTGCGTCCACCAGAGCTGGATTCGGTTTATGACTTCAGATCCATTATGTGATCTCAGACACGTTGTGTTCAGGCTCTTGTTTCATGGCTGGGTGTTGGTTATGTCTGGTCCCATATACTGAAATACCACAAACACACTTGTCGCATTGTTATTCTGATTCATGGCCTCCCACACGAGGGGTTACTTCTTCAGTTGACACTTGCGTCATTGGCATATTTTCCCCCAAAAATCATCACTTCCATTGCTAGGAACAATTAGTATGTTGCATAGTATCTCAGGATTAGCTGGAAGAATCTTTAAAAGCATGTGTTATTTGGTTATTTCTTAAGGCGGTGGGTTAGAGGTCGACTTACTGCTGAAGTGACTCAGACTTCTAAACAGTCTCCCTAGAAAGAAGGAATTTGGGAACTTTGCTATACCACAGTGCACTGCTTACAGAACCACAGGCTTTGCTCAAATCCTATCCTCCAATCACAATTCTGAGTAATACTGAACATGGCCAACATCAATCCCCCCCACCAGCTGGCACACTCCTGGCTGACTGGTCTGGCACCTTTCCCTGGCACTGAACAGTTCCTGGATGTTCTCACCAGAGGAGTGTGCAGTATCACTGTAACATTTATTCATTTATTTATCTTCAGTCAATTAGTCCTCACCGGCATCGTGGTGGATCCAGATTCTATCCCAGGACCATCGGATGTAAGACAGGAACCCACCATGGATTTGATGCCCATCCATCACATAGCCATCACCATGCATACACATTTACTTACCCCTAGAGGCAATTTAGTGTCAGCTACAAAGATATGACTATCACCTATTACTCAGAGGTCATTTGCTGCCATAATATGGTCTTTATTGATGACCTTATTAGCAAGTTATACGGCGTATATGTGGTGTACCCAAGCAACTAACAATATTTGTTTATTGATTGGTAATGCTGTAAATGGGTGCTTTGTTTTGCAACCAAACTGTGATGCAAGTTTGCTGTGTAGCCAGTCATGTGGTAAGTCCATGGTAAAATTTGTTCATGCTGCTCAAGATCATTTTAAACATCTTTTTAGTGCTTAATTTGATCTCTGGAAGGTTGGGGTTTGTAGTATATAAGGAAATAAAGCCAGTTAGTGTTTTCAATCCAGTTGCAGTTTGCATTTCAGGTAGAATAGGGTTACAATTATTTAACCCTGGTGGTAAACCGATATCCAGCTGTTTTGTTGCCAGTGCTACTGAATGTGGAGATTGTACATTGGACTTGTAGATGGTACTATTTTTTAGGAAATGGATTATAAATTTAGACTAAATGTTGCACCTTATTGCGCCACCTAGCACTGGAAACTGGGAGCTTATATTTCAGCATGGGGAAACAGCTGTGCTGTGCAGGACGCATCAGGTGGTGCAACTTGTCAGCACATAATGGAATGCCTGTGGGAGCTGTGGCTCACTCATGGCATGATCCACATGTGGGAGAGCGGCCTGACCCACAGGGGAAGATTTATAGTTTCCAGGCGAGTTATGCATCCCAAACCTCCGTCCAGTACTTGTTTTCCTTCCCCACCCTACAACAGCTCCTAACAACTTGTCAAAGCTTGTTCAAGCTAGCATCTGTAATGCTACGTGCTCACGGTGGAGAGAAAAGTGTAGAATTGTTGACAGGTATGCTTCCTATTTGGTTGCTTTAGGCCTGGTATACGGTGTGCTATGTCACACTGAGAAACTTCTTTCATCACGTCTGTTATGCTCGAGGGAAAGCTTTGTGAGTTGTCAAAAGAATACAGATTGTCGGTTTCCTATAGTCTCCCTTCAGGGAGAGAGATCCCCCCCCCCCATTCCTTCCTGTCATATAACATGTTCACTTATCAACCTCCCTGTCATCACGTCTATCGTGGTCTTAAAGTTAAGACAGCCTTTCATACTGTGTCACTGTGTACAAAAGGTGCAAGCAGGCAAACTCGGGAAGATGAGAGAGTTATGTAAAAACGAGATCCTGACGAATCCTGAGCTTCTGCTCCAAGGAAAGCCAGTCTGTGCCAGGGTGCACTAAGGAGGTCCAACTCCGAGGTCTGGGCTTACTTAATGCTCCATTAGCATTTAGAAAAGCATCACCTCTAACATCAACTACCATGCTCTAACGCCTCTTATGTAATCATGCTGCTGTAGTATGAAATGTGGAGTTGCTTTTGGCTCTTGGAGCACTTGAGAAGGCTTCTGAGATTAGATCTTCATCTAGCGCGCTTTGAAAGCACTTGTTGATAACGGAGGGCCTTTCTTAACCAAGGCGTCTTTTATCCCAGACTTCAGACTGTTGGACAAGGCGATTTTCACGTGTCTTGATGCTGGTGGTGTGTTTGAACACTGCCAGAGGGTCATTTCTGAGTGAAAAGAAAAGGCTGTGCATCTATTGTGTTTTGTTACCCAAGAAACAGAGCTAGCTTTGCCGATAATTCGGAATTATTTTCTATCACACACTGTTTTGCAGCTGTGCTGTTACGGGAAGAGAAGCCTAAACATTGAGTCTTCTCACACAGTTCTCGTTGGTAGATCTGGCCAGTTGGCTATGAGTCGAAGCAGGGCTTGGGATTGCCGTAGATGTTTGTGTATGAGAAAGAGTATCCCAGTGTAACAGTCCACATTTGTCCATTTTTTTATGACTCTTAAGGGAATTTTGGTTGAGTGAGGCAGATGTCCGTTAGAGTCTTGGTGATCTTACTGAAGACCAGCTTTCTCTTGGCTGTTCTCTCCATGTTTTGATTGACCGTGGACTTCTTTCGATATGGGGATTTGGTTGAGGCCAGTAAACAACAGCTGGGCCAGCCTTAGAACAATGTTGTTATTCCAGTGGTTCCATATATCTCCTGTGAACATTGGGGCCTTTTTGTTGATGAGGTGAGCACCACTTTGGCTTTCATACAGGATAAATGCTATTGTTAAAAAGTACATCTGGAAGGTAAATAATGTGATTCTTGTCACACCACTGCTGTGCGCGCGCGCGCACACACACACACACACACACACACACACACACACACATATACAGTGTGTATATATATATGCACTTTGTATTCTTTTGTTTAATGGGCCCCAGGCAGGTGTGGTGACGAGATGTTTATATAGTAAGTCTTGGTGTGACTTAAGATACTATATGTGTTCTGTCACAACATAAAAACATGGTAATAACTCTGAACCATTGACATTTCCATGCTCCATTCATGGCTTCCCTGCACCAACCCTAATTTCTGGCATGAATAAGTCCCTATAGTACTCCATTTCTAATGACTGCATGGACTTTTTAATAATACACCGACTATATTGGGCGTGGATAGTGGACCACTCTCAGTTGGTTGAATTCCTTTCCTTGGGTTACCTTGCATTTTAATCATATCCTTTTATTCTGTATTATACAGCTTCTAGGTACTTAGTGGGATTTTTTTCGAGTACCAGGATTTTTGGACAGACTCCATCCCCAAGGGATAGTGGAGCAGGAGCTGATCATGTAGACAGCTCGCTGAGCGGCTTTGCTCAAAAGAATTTTGCCAGTCAGCGGTTTTCTTTTGAAAAAGGTCCGCGACTGTTGGTTTTGGGTGCTCAGTGAGGGCAGAAAGGATTTAGGTGGGAGATCAAGTTATTTATTAGCCGGAGCCATTTAAATGGGGCGACAGCCCTGATGGAGAGGCTGGGAAATGGGAACTGGCATGCCATGCACGTATACAAAGATGAGACTGAAATCTGAGGTCGAGCGCCCAGGCGAAAGGTGGGCGCTATTTTGTAGTTATTAAACATCCTGGGGTTGGTGTGTGATTATTGGTAATGCAGTTTATGTCATCAAGTGCAAAAAGGTCAGTAAAATACAATGATGGGATGTATTTGCTGCTTTAGTGGCAATGTTATATAACTGTAAAGAACTGTCTAATTTCTAAATCAGTACCAGGTGACCACGTGGCTCAAGACGTCCAAGGTCCTTCATTCTGAAGATGTGTCTGAAAATGATTACATGTGCATCCTTTTAATTTGTTTATGTGAGACATCAGTTTGAATCCATCTCACGCATAACATATTAGACCAGATATCTGACCAGATGTTAGACCACATTCATATAAACCTGCGATTTGCCGTGCAGGAACACTCCGAGGTTTGAGCCCACGTAAAGCAACCTTTCTTCCACTGTTGCAGGTGGCTGAGAACTCGAAGGTGTGGGACGAGGTGCCATTTCCAGATCTCGAGGCAGCCAGCGTGCCAAGGCCTCAGCGCTACCTCGAAGATGATGAAGACTTTGCCACAGATGAAGCTTCAGGATGTGCGACTGAGTTTTCTGGTTTTATCCACTATAGTAATATTTGCTTGATGGGATTTCAGCGCATAACTTGTGCAGAAATATCAGCAAACTTTATAGTTATTAATAATTGTTGCTCAAATAAGTTTCTCTCTTTTTTCATGAGATGATGTCATGCACTACAATGTACAGAATTTGTCTTCTTTTTTGCATTCTTTTCAGATTTAATCAGTGGAGATGAGGATGGAAGCACCCCAGAGGAATCGGGAATTGACGTCTCCACAATAAGTGAGGCGATGCTCCTTTAGTTTTTTTTTTTATTCAAAAATATAAACTGTCTTTTGTGTTCTCTGACCCTGCCATCATGTCCGGGTGGTTTTCTTGAAAGACTTCACCTCGATTTTCCCAGTATGAAAAATACTAGCTTATTTTTCAAAACATTTTCTATTGGGTATGTCACCTGATGTAGTAACATCAAACTGAGTGAAATAATTTAGATTTTACAGCGTATATTATATACAGTATGCACCATTTTTGTTTTATTAAACTTAAAAACTAAGTATGTGTCCTAAAAGTTGCTATTAAATATAATAAGTTCATTTTCAGGCATTGTTGGAGCCATCCAGGTTCTATGCCTGGAGGTTAAGTACATCTGTAGTATTGCCGTGCCATCATGTTATGCTCTAGGTTGTGATAATACTCAGTGTATATAAAGAAATGTGGGATTATATCCAGCTGTGAATATAAAGAACTTAATAATCTGACAAATCTTCTAAGTTTAATAATACGTAAGGTACATAAGTAAGGAGATACAAATAGAAATTAAACATGTAGAACAAGTAAGTAAATATGTAAAGTAAGAAAACTCAAGTATATTAATGAAGTAATGTAAATGTGTTAAGTAAATAAAGATAATTAAAAATAAATCAAAATTATTTAGTAGGTAAATCTGTTTAAAGAAAAAAAATAAGTATAAGTAAATAATTGTAGACAGTAAATATATAAATGAAATATGTAAGTAAAGATATAAAGTAAGTAAATATATACTGTAAATATGTTAAGTAAGAAGGCTAAAGTGTAAAGTAAATATGTTAAATCAGTAAAAATGTAAATTATTTCAAGTAATTGGATATGTAGTAAAGTGTAAAATTTGTAAAAGAGTAAAATTTAGTAAATGTGTAAAGATGTGAAAGTAAAAGATCTAATAAGTAAGTAAAACAGTAACAGACAATTTTTTTTTACTTACTTAACATGCCTGGCCACACCTTTCCATTCATTTTCAATTTGAAATTGGTTAAAAAAAAATTCTTACTGTAAAGTTAACAATTAACGACCCTAAAGTGTAAACTTGGTAAATACACAAATAAGTGAAGATGCAAAGTAAACACATTATTTCTGTAAAGCAAAATACATAAAAGTACAATGTGTGCAAGTAAAAACTATGTAAGAACATAAACTAAATGTGCTAATGTGTGAATATATTAACCGAATGTGTGTTTTTTTTTTTTTTGTTTTTTTATAAAGTAAGTGTGTCTTGATGGGGCATATTCATTAAATTAAAAAAAAATCTGGCTTCTGTAAAGAAATTATTCAAGGGTCTGATTTTTTTGTTTATTCCATCATGTATATTTGCGTATATCAGAAATTTATCTTGAAGTATCGGTTAGCACGTCCGCCATACAGCAAGTTAATTATTGAGCGTGTTTTTGAGTCCCAGGCTTGTGCGGAGTTTGCATGTTCTTCCCGTGCTTGTGTGGGTTTCCTCCGGGTACTCTGGTTTCCTTCCACAATCCAAAGACATGCACAGTAAGATAATTGGCTCTTCCAAGTTGCCCCTAGGTGTGAATGCTTGTGTGTGTTAGCCATGCGATAGTCTGGTGAGCTGTTCAGGGTGTACCTTTCCTTTGCCCAGTTTCGACTGAGATATGCTCCAGCCTCCCGCGACCCTAGCAGGATTACGCCGTTTGGCGAATGAGTGGGTGAGAGAGAAATTTATCTTAAGTTTCATCGTATTGTGTCTACAACTAAGTCACACCTAATAGTCAATGAAAGACTAAGATAAGATAGAAGACTCCTACAGGGAACAATGAGCTCTGCTTTTTCTCGTACAGCAGATTTTTCATATCAGCCCACCTTTACTTTAAATATGTTGGAGGATGTGTATTTTCGCATCGCCTCCATCTAAATGAATTACGTGTCCCGTCCAGAATGTTGTCTGGTGCACATCCTGAAGTTCACTGCTTCTCACTGTTGCCTCGCCATAACACAACGCCCCAGATTTGTGTCTGTGGTCCAAACAATCTTCATATCATCAGATAAGAGGCTGATGTGGAAGTTAAGTAGCGCACTTAAGGGACAGGAGCTAACAGGGGATGCGTGAGCAGACAGCGCAAAAGCCGTGGCAAATGAGCCTTGTCCCAATCGTATGTTTTACAGCAATGCTGTTTATATATGAAGAAAAACATGATTAAAAAAATCTATGACTTATCTAACTGAATGCCGTCGAGGCTGTTAATATCATTCAAACGGTATGACACTGTACTCTATATACTACTGTGATTAATGATACATGCCAGGTACCTCACGTTGTAAAAATAGCCATCTGCTGGGTCCAAACGAAATTAATAATGTGATGATTATTGAGCGTGCATATATAACTGATGAGCTCTGTGCTGGAGTATTCCAAATGTGGTTCAAGTAAATATTACTGGCAGGGCTTGGGGGCTGGGGTAGGTTTGAGCTCTGGTCTGATCAGTAGACGCATGGTCTCCGATGGACAGACTGATTAGCTCCAGCATCTTGCATTACTTAAGATTACTAAATTTCTTTCAGACCCAATAATTAATCAGGGGATGTATTCAGTGCTGAAGACTTTGAATTTGTATAGACCTCCCCACGGATTGTCGTAGAGGAAGCTTGTTTTTTTAGAGCCATTTATAGATCACTGCTTGCCCACACTTGGGAAGAAACACACGGCTTTTCCTGTAATAGTAGACCGATGACTGTTTTTTGTCTTTCCTGTGAGTGATGAAAAAGATAACTGTCGACTCCGATCAGTGTGATTTTTCCTGTTTTTGTGTAACATGCTGTCGTCTGTTTCCTCATCTCTCGGCTTCACATTAGACGACTATAGCTGAAGGAGTTGCCTTTGCACAGAGAGATTGCCTTTCGGATATTTCTGTAAATAAAGGAAAGTTAAATCAACTGAGCCCCACTGTCTTTCTCTGACTCTTTGTCATGATGTATTCCCAGTGTGTAACATGATCTACACACACCGGACCTCACCCTCTGTTTGACCATCTCAGTCTGCGTTAATTGGGTGGCATGGTGGCATAGTGATTACATGTCCACTTCAGAGCAAGAAGGTCCTGGGTTTGAGTCCTGGACATGAGTGTTTCTGTGTGGAGTTTAAATATTCAAGGTTTCCTCCAAGTACTCCAGTTTCCTCCCACAGTCCAAAAACATGCACATTAGGCGAATTGGCTGTTCCAAAAGTGTGAGCTGCCCCTACGTGAGTGTAAGTGTGAATGGTGGTGCGTGTGTTGGCCCTGTGATAGTCTGGCGAGCTGTTCAAGTGTATGAACCCCACCTTTGCCCAATGTCGGTTAAGATAGGCTCCAGTCTGTGATGATGTCACAGAGAGGGCCACTACCTCTCTGAGGAACATCCCACCTACAGAGCTTTACACACCACATCTAGTTAGAGAAGGTCCCATGTCCCACTCTCATGCCTCCTGTCTCTTTGTCATTTTGTCTCTCGGTCATGATGAGATGTCACAGGATAGGGTGGTGGCATAATCACCTAATGATTGACTACACACTCTGTCATTCTTAAACCCTGGGACATCCCATTTGCAGAACTTTATGCGTTGCTTCTATTTACGGTAACAACCATGTGTGTCCCAGATGGGATAAATAACAAAACAGTGAAAGGTAATGGGGTAATTTTCTTCAATTCACCACAGTGTTCCCTAGTTGTGGAAAAGTAGCTAACAATCACAACTTGGTACCTTGCAAACACCTGCTAGGACTCATTTCTGAAGCTATTTTTTGAATGACCGTTGGAAGAAAGCTAAGAAATCTGTCATTGGCTGTGCTGTTGGTGAGGTAGATGGTAAGAACCAATTCCACTTCCAAATATCCACCAATAAAGAAGTAATGCTTTGGAATTTACAGGCATCGTAATCGGTCATTATGGCGTTTCCCAATTTCCAAACCAGGGCATCTAACTCTGAAGATTACAATGAACTGCATAAGCATCCTGAGAAATGTGTACGTGATTCTTACATTTATTTACCAACCTAGAAATCCCTGAATATTGATTTTCAAACCAATTTTTTTGGTATATTAGAAGCCTTTATGAGGACTGCACCATGTGCATGCAACATGTTTATTTTTCTGGACATGCACACTGGTCTGTGGCAGCCGCCTTGTGTACAGCTGCACATAGTTGACTTAAAAAAAAAAAAAAAAAAATTCATCAAAAGTCATATTCAATCTTAAGAGCCGTCTACACCAACAACTTTGCATGGATTTTAAAAGGAAGTACAACAAGAGTTCTTTATCTGTAAAGTTCAAACTAAAACGAGACCTCCTCCTTTGCCCTCCACCCTCCCTCATAAATGGTCTTGTTTGTGTGTGAGGTAGGAGACATCTCCCGGCTTCTCTCTGATTCATCTTTTAGTATTCCTGACTTTCACAGGCCCCCATGCAGCCTGAGAGCATGAGGTCATCCCAGTACTTAGAACCACAGAAATAAAGGTTACTATTCTGAGTGAGCGGAGAACCGTGGAGTTAGATTGATGAGCTTGGGATTCATTTTGGCTCCAGGCTGAGAAAAGCCACATCTGTCGACCTTGGGGTTGCTCCGTCGCTCTTATCTTGTGCTTTAACCAGAAGATGACTTGCAGTCAGCATTTTTTTTTTCCAAGTATGCATCTGAAGTTACTGAAGTACAAAAATACTTTTCTTCGTGGTGCTGTACTCCTCTGAAAAACGTATTTTTTTAATGGCATGTCCCACGTCTATTGCAGTCCCACATTTGAAACAGCTGGCAATGTTGGCCAAATATAATTATACCACCACACCATGGCATTCTCGCTTCTGATTGGTCAGAAGGTGTGGATTCCTTTTCTGGAATATCAGCTGTGCAAGCTGAAATTCAGAGACGGTTATTGTGGATGATTCACATTATCTAAGACTATATATATTAATAATTTTTTTTTTTAAATGTTAATTTAATGATCATGGTGGGATTCTCCAGTATCAGTGCTTTGTAAGAGAAATCTTATTCATTCCAAATGTAAAAAAATAAATGTTGGGGAAGGCTGTTAGGGGAGCATTAGTTGATAACTGTTAAAAGTATTTATATATTTGTTATAAGCAAACAAGTAGTAACTGGATATTTTGTGGATATTATACAGTGTGTACTATGTATTAACCGAGCGGTAGGTCAGTACAGGGAAATTTCACACCAAGGCTTTGATATATTAGCCAAGCGATATTGAGATCACTGCATCAAGCTGAGGTCTGGAATTTCCCTGTACTGCCCCAACTGAAGAGGTTAATAACTTCTATAAAATATAGTTATATAAATTATATGACATTTTTGTAACACCCAAAAATAAATAAATAAATATAATTTAATTAATTACATTATTTTATTTTATTATTATTTTTTTGGGGGGGGGGTGTAGAGGACATGGATAATATAGACTTTGTTTATAGTTTGTGTTTTCATGGAGTTCTGCCAATTTGGTTAGTACAGAGAAATTCTGGACTGCTCAACAGCCAATCAGATTGCTTGTACTATCACTGCCATATAATGATAATCATAATAATAATAAATGAATAAAAAGTAAGCTTGGGTAATGGTACTACACTGTTGGTGATATTTTTATAACAGCATGCCCTGTCTATAATGAATGAACCGTTTTTAGGTTTCGAGACCTCTAGTCCTAGATGTTTCACATTAAATGAAACTGACCCTCACCATAAGCCTAATATCTGCAACAACATTCACCTGATGTTACACAATTGTCAAAACAATCAATGGAGATACATAAGAGTCGTTAATCTCTTTCAAGAAGAGCAAAGGCCACCCAGCTCAAAATTTTAACACCTCTTTCCTCAATGTGGACAGTTGGTGTATTGTTTGAGTTAAGATTCAAAAGGAGGTGGCAGTAGCTGGATAGTGGATGGGGGTGAAGAGGGAACTAGTGCTGGCAGCTGCAGTTATTTTGGTTCCTTCTTTGTCGTCATGATCCTTGCGTTCAGAGATGGCCGTATGCATTCTGTCAGTGCCCAGTGAAGCAGTACTGAGACCATCGCGTTAGGTTTTCACTGCTAAGATAAGGATCCCAGAAGAAATCTTCCAAGCACTTTAGTAAGCTATCAGCATGTCTCCTGTTGTCTAAGCAGACTTCACATCTCACAAACGGCTGTCCAAACAATCCTCCTCATGAACTTTCAGCTTTCAGACTCAGATATTGCCACTCACTATTTAGACAGCAATTCCACTGTTGCCTTGGAGGGCTATATTTTTTTACTTCACTGCAGGAAACATCGTCTCACAAGCCTTATTTTTGGTGTGCCTCAGTATGCACAAGTAATTAGTATACTCAGCTTGGGGTTTAAAAAAAAAAAAGGATGAGCTTATTCTCAAAACCTTTACTACACTGCTACTAAGCTTGAACTTTAAACCTTACTAATATAACGTTTCATCAATCTTGTGCACATTAGAGGAAATGTCAGACGGTGTTCTGTGGTGTCCGTCATAAACTAATAAATTACCTTCCGGAATTTATAGTATAAAACTATTTACAGCTTTGCTTCCGGCAGCCAGTCCAAACAAACTGCGCTCTTTGTTGAAGTGATTTAAAAAAAAAAAAAAAAAAAAAAGCAACAAAAAGGAAAGGCTGGCGCGGGTAACGGAGATAACAAGAAATTTTAAAAGACCCAAGTCTCTTTGTTCTTTATCTTTAAAGCAGTTGGAAGGCTTGGCTCTTCAGTCTGCCTGATAGCACTTGGAAGGCTTTGTTGGATGGATATCATCAACCAGTGATAAAATAGGCAAGTTTGAACTCCCTCTACTCCTTTTTTTTTTGTTTTTTTT
>JAQMYF010000022.1:29644641-29668941 GCA_030014195.1 Neosilurus mollespiculum | reverse complement strand
ATAATGTGTGTGTGTGTGTGTGTGTGTGTGTTATATATATATATATATATAATATAGTGTGTGTATATGTATGGGGCCGCATGGTGGTGTAATGGTTAGCTTGCTGCTAGAAGGTCTTGGGAGTCTAGTCCCAAGCCTGGGCGTTACTGAGTGGAGTTTGCATGTTGTCCCCGTTCTTGTATGGGTTTCCTCTGGGTACTCCAGTTTTTTCCCACAATCCAAAGACACGTCAAGAAGCTACTTGGCTGTTCCAAATTGTCCCTGGGTGTGAATGTGAATGTGAATGGGTGTTGGGTGTTGGATCTAGTGTGTGTTGGCCTTGTGATGGTTTGGCAAGCTGTTCAGGGTGTATCCTGCCTTTGCCCAGAGTCGGCTGTGAGAGGCTCTAGTTTGTGCGTGTGTATTTTATATTTGTATCTCCTTCTCTCCCCTTTTAGGAGTGAACGTGTCCTTCCCATCTCGGCCAAGTTCTCCTCCTCCTCTCTCCTCCACTCAGATGATTGTTAATCCAGAGGTGGAGGAGTTCCAGCTGGTGGATTTGTCCCGCCGTTTCTTGGATCTGGAATCGTACTGGACTCTGCCACACAAGTTCTTGGGCAGCAAGGTCATTTTATAGTCTTGTAAAAACTTCTCAACTCAGATAAATGATACAGGTTATGTTGTCATTATGGATGTAGATGTGAGGAATCTAGAAGATAACATGTTGCTACCTTGTGTTGGCCATGGGGGAAGGTTGCTGTTGGAAAAGGATCAATGATCACTGAGATGATGTGATGGAAGCTGAAAGGAACTGGAGTTATGACCTGGTGACACACGGAATTCGAATCAGTTTGTCCTGAGCCATGATGTCAATGTGTTTGTTCCAGGTGGACTCGTACGGAGGTTACCTGAAGTATAAGGTGAGCTACACACTGCAGAGGGACGGCTCGGAGCCAGTGGACAAGCCTGATGTGGTGCTGAGGGGTAACGGTAACAGACTGGTCTACCGCCGTGGCATTCCTACAAACCCTGATGTTAAAAACCAGAGAATGATCAAGTTTACCGAGGTTAGTAACTATACCCAGATGTTGCCAGGTATGTGTTTACATCAGTTCCTGGAAGTACAACCATGCACAGACTTGGGATACTCCTGGGTAGAGCCTTATATGACTCGGGAATGTAAATGAGGTCAACCATGCAGGGTTTTTTTGTGTCTATTTGTGTGCATTAATGTGGTTGTTTAGGAAAACTGGCAGCACTCCTCTGGGCAGCCTGTGAGCCGTACGGATCTCCTGATGACCCTGGCTAACCTGGAGAGCATCGGCATCCGCACCATTTACAACAACCGCATGGCCAGCGTGGGTCTGAGTGAAATTGTCATGGACACCACCACCGTTGTTTTCAGCCTGCAAGGTCAACCTAAAGACGTGGAGGAGTGCAGGTCTCTCTCTCATTCTTTATTTCTCTCTTACACTCTCTCACTCTCTTCTCTCTCAATCTCTTTCACACTTTCTCCTCTCTTTCTCTCTCACTCTCTCTTCTCTTTCTATTTCTCTCTCACTCCTTCTCTCTCTCTCTCTCTCTCTCTTTCTCTCTCTCACTCTTTTTCCTCTTTCTCTCTCTTACTCTTTTTCCTCTCTTTCTCTCTCTCACTCTTTTTCCTCTCTTTCTCTCACTATCTCTTTCACACTCTTTCTCTTTCTCTCACTCTTTGTCTCACTCTCTCTCTCTCTCTCTCTCTCTCTCTCTCACTCTCCTCTCTCTTTTTCTCCCTCACTATCTTTCTCTCACACCTTTTTCCTTCTCTCTCTCTCACTCTCTTCTCACTCTCTCTCTCTCTCTCTCCCACTCACACTTTCTTTCTCACTTACTCTCTCTCTATTTTTCTCTCTCATGCTCTTTTTCTCTGTTTCACACTCTCTCACTCTCTTTCTCATTTTCTTTCTCTCACTTTTTCTCTTTCACTCTCTTACTCACTTTCGCTCTCTCTTTCTCTCTCTCTCTGTCTTTCTCTCTCACTCACTCACATGCACACACACTTTTCTTTCTATACTTTTGACCAGCAAGATCTTTGTAAGACAGACAGATAGACAAAGAGACAGAAACATGGCAGGCTGAAAGACAGATTGATCTGTATGTATATGTGTGAGTGTTTAGGTAGCTGTAAGAGCTGTTGTACCTTTTTGCTTCTATCAACATTGGCCCTTTGAACCCAGTGTGAACCAGAACGTACGCGTGATGTCTGTCATAGGTGTCCACCTGGTTACACTGGCCTCTCCTGTGAGTTGTGCTCTTCAGGGTTTGAGCGGGTACCTGGAGGTCCCTACCTGGGCACCTGTGCCGGCTGTAATTGCCACGGACATGCCAGCGCCTGTGACCCCATCGGCGGTCATTGCCTGGTAAATGACACCTTTATTAGTGGATTTGATTTGAATTCTGTTCGGGTTCATATTTTATAGTCGGTGTCAGTTTGTTTTTGTTTTTTTCTTTTTAAAATTATTGTAATACATTTTCTCTCTCTCTCTCTCTCTTTCTCTCCCTCTCTACCTTTCTCTCTCTCAGAGCTGCCAGCACAACACCGAGGGCCCGCAATGTGACAAATGCCGTCCCGGCTATTTCGGTGATCCCAGTCGGGGTCGACCTGATGACTGTAAACCCTGTCCCTGTCCTTACACGGAGACGTCTCGCAGGTTGGGGCGTCGCATCATATCACACTCTGCTCACTTGCTAAACGTATACATTCACAATACATGTTTGTTATTCGTTAGTATGTAAACAGTGTGACAGTTGCTGGGTTAAGAAGTGGCAGTGGTGGCTCTGTGGTCAAGGCTCTGGATTACTGAGCCAAAGGTTGGCAGTTCCAGCCCCAGGACCACCAGTCTACAACTGCTGGACCCTTGAGCAAGACCCTTAACCACCATGATTGGTTCTTGTTACGTACAGGTTTTCTGACACTTGCTTCCTGGATGTGGACGGACAGGCAACCTGCGATGCCTGCGCACCAGGCTACACAGGACGCCGCTGTGAGAAGTGAGACGTTCACACTCTTCCAGCTGTCCTTTCATCTATATTTTAAGTGTGTGTGCTGACCAAAAGATGAAACCTGGCCTATATTGTGTTTTTGTTTGTAGGTGTGCACCAGGTTATGTGGGAAACCCTCTGCAGCCCAATGGCAGATGCACTGCATACAGCGAAAGTATGACATTACTCTGCCACAAGCTCTTTTTAGGATATCTGACATGTTACTGAGTCTCCAGGTGTTTGCAGCTGTGTATAATGAGTAGTTTGTAACAATTCACGGGTTGCCTGGTAAGTCATTTTCAACCCTTTTTCAGGTCTTACACGATGTGACAACAGAGGAACCATCAGTTCCAACAGCAGACCATGCAACTGCAAGGTAACGTGTTTATCGTCTCTAAATCGTCATTTGGATTAGCATGGCTGTGGTGTATTTATCTCATTCGGCATTTAATGCGGCATTTTTCACGGCAGGCCAACGCTGCTGGAACTTTGTGTGACGAGTGTAAACCGGGAACCTTCCATCTTTCCGCTGGAAATCCCGAAGGGTGTTTGCAATGTTTCTGCATGGGAGTGAGCAAGCAGTGTGCCAGCTCCACCTGGACCAGAGATCAGGTTAGTCGGCCTGCCGTAAACTAGTATAGTAGGGTATAAAAGGTTTTCTATCAGGATCGATGGCTTGAGAGATGTTCCAGCATACCAGGTTCAGCTTAAGGTGGGATCGAGATGGTTTAATGGACATCACTGGTTGGTGTTGATGTCGGTGTTAATATCGACAAATTTATTATTCAATATTTATTAAAAAAGACATTTTATGTGTGGAAAATGGATGAAAACTACAGAAGCTGGTGAAGCTGAACCATGTAAGGATGATGCTGATGCCGAGTCGGTCGTCTGGTACTTCTCCACATCGTGAAATTTTTATTTTAAAAGTGTTGATGCCTGTAAGCCAGAAGTGGGTGGCCCACCTCCCTCAGCCACCGATCTTGAGTGGAAGTTAGTATATCAGCAAATATATGCCCCCACTCCTTTTCTGACCAAAATATTCCATAACTGAAGATGACCGAAGTAATGATATACCCATGGAAGCACTTTGTGTTTATGCCTAAGTAGCAGCAATAGCCAGGGCCAAAGGTATTGTGTTTTCGAGTTGTTTGTCCTGTCCATTTGTCCATGTGTGGTCTGTCCATCTGTACATACATACATGCACCTGTCTTCCCATTCAATCCTACAAACTATCTGTCCAGGACATCCCTCTGTACGCAGTATCTCAAAAGTGCTTTAAAGGATTCTCTTTAAATTTTGCGCTTGACCCAAAGATGAACTGATTCGAGGGTCAAGGTCACTGCAGTCTCATGTTTGGCATTTTTTGAAGATAATATCCTGACGCTTCGAGGACCTTTCTTAGAACCTTGCATTAAAGTTTACTCGGACTTGAGGATGAACTTATTGGGTTTTGGAGGTCATAGGTCAAAAGTCAACATCAGTACGACCTTGTTTGGGCCATTCTTCCGAGCACGATATCTCAAGAACGTTTTGAGGGATTATTTTTTTTTCCCGAACTGATTAGATTTTGGGGGCTATAGGTCAAAGATCAAGGTCCTTATCGCTCTGAGGCATATAACCGGAAGGTGGTAGGTCTAGTTTATTAAAGCAATCTGATAAATCATGGTCACTTATTACGTTATCATGATATTCGAATCCTCTAATCTTATGTCAGTAATGAACTGTTTTATGGTTTCATCTAAAGGTGCGAGGTGGGGTCAACGGACAGCTGTTTTCCCTCACCAACGAAGGTAATACTTACACCATCACTGAGGGAATCACCCAGAGAAGTGGCACCGAGGTCGTCTATCGTGGGTTCACCAGCATCCGCAGTGCCATCTACTACTGGGTACTACCCGAGAGCTTCCGAGGAGACAAGGTTCGTCTGTTCCTGCTGACATACGTTAATAAGGGATGAAAGTGTGACAATCAATGACAGGGTGTTGGGATGAGACCTGCTGAAGCGTTCTAAAATCTCTTTTAACCCCCTAAAAGGTGACTGCGTATGGAGGAGAGCTGCACTACAAGATACGTTATGAGCCTCGAGCCCGCTCCGTGGTGATCGAAAACAAGCCTGATGTAGTTCTCCAGGGCAACGGCATCTTCCTGGAGCACCTCTCTCAGACCAAGACACTTCCCCGTGTCCCTGCTACCTTCACCGTACCTTTCCGAGAGGTGTGGTAATGCTGACTTCTCCAGGGTTTTCATGCTCAGTTGAAAGGATGTTGTTGAGCGTCTGGGTGGAACTAATAAATAAACATTTCCCCCCAGTCTGCATGGAGGAGATCTGACGGACAGCCGTGCACTAGAGAGCACCTGCTGATGGCCCTGGCTGACGTCTCCGTCTTCATGATCCGAGCCACTTATGCAGATAACATGGCCGAGAGCAGGTGAATGCACCAACAGAACCTGTTCTCATCGTGCTTGCGTGGGTTTGCTCCGGGTACTCCGGTTTCCTCACACAGTCCAAAAATACATGCACAGTAGGCTGATTGGCAGTTTCAGTTGCCCCTGGGTGTGAGAGTGAATGGTATATGTGTTGGCCCTGCAATGAGCTGTTCAGGGTGTACCATCTGCCCTAATTGGGATTACGGTTGGCTGAGATGGGCACCAGCCTCCCTGCGACCCTAATTAGGATTAAATGGGTTAAATGGGAAATGAATGAATGGATGAGTTAACAGTGTATTTTCTCCAAACTTGATGATGATGATGACGACGATACCTTAAATATTTTTCCTAATTTCTCTCGATTGGCTGCACCAGCTTTACCAAATCACCCCTTACTTAAAAGATCTTTAAATAGAGATTTAAAAGGTACAATAAAGTGGCTTTTCAGGCTTTTATGACCACCTGATATCACAATAACACACCTTTTATGATTACACGGAAACGATGCCGTCTGATTGGTTTGCTGTCTTGAGATAAGACGTCATTATTCATTTAGGAGATTTTCTCGTTTCTGATTGGTAGAAAGCCATCAGATAACTCTTAGTCTTGAATCACTGTCATACATACTGTATTACACGTCATACCGCGATATCCACCTCGTCCTTGGGAAATAATTGTTATTTATACATTACATTTGTCTTGAGATGTTACCATAGAAACGGTAAATATATTATAATAGTATATAGTCTATGATTAAGTCTGTGTTCTGGATGCTGGTGTTAATTTCTTGGTTCTGCTCAGTATTGCTGATATCCAGATGGATATTGCGGTGCCTCATTCCACCGGGAACGAGAGGGCCCTCGAAGTGGAGGAGTGCGCCTGTCCTCAAGGTTACAGAGGACCGTCCTGCCAGGTATAATAAACACCCCACCTCCACCTGTACAAACTGTAGAGTCATTAAACCAGCATGCAGGATAAGGATTAAACATTCATTATAAACATGTGTAGGTGGAAGGTCACACTAACTTTTATGTTCGCAGGACTGTGATGTGGGATACACACGTACAGGATCTGGACTCTACCTCGGCACCTGTGAGAAGTGCGAGTGCCACGGGCATGCTAGTAGCTGTGACTCAGAGACGGGGGCATGCTTGGTGCGTGAGCATTCCTTTGTACTTACACACGCTGTGTGTAGAAATGATATTACAGAAGTTGACATTGTTATTTTAAATAAAGCAATTATAGAACTGATGTCTATCCTAATGCATTGCGAAATTGTTAATCCTCCTGTGTTTATGTTGAAGTTTAACTGATAAATGAATGAAAATGGACTCTTCATGGATAATGTCTTCCTTTCCTCTCCATTCCATAAACAAAAGAGTTATTAATTAGCCAGTGAAAACTCCTAACCCGTCAGACTTACTGCTAATGTTTCCGCTCTTTCTTTTTTTAATTTGTGAAGCTGGCAGGATTCTGGGTCTAGACATGACTCACCATCTCAGATCTTGTCTCTCTGTTCGACCCTGCCCTGCCCATGACCCCATGTAACATGTTAAGCAAGGAATAAAGCAGGCGGTATTATAGGACAACATGACTATTTTCCAATAGCAGCATTTTCACGTCAGGATCAGCATGTCTGCCTCACAGCAAGAAGGTCATGGGTTCGCGTCCCGGGCGGGTTTTAAATAATGTTGCACCTGAAGCGAAGGGACTTGTATTAATTGATCCCTGGGGTAGTATGGCGGTGTAGTGGTTAACACGTCAACCTCACAACAAGAAGGTCATGGGTTCGAGTCCCGGGCGGGTTTTAAATTATGTTGCACCTGAAGCGAAGGGACTTGTATTAATTGATCTCTGGGGTGGTATGGCGGTGTAGTGGTTATCACATCAACCTCACAACAAGAAGGTCATGGGTTCGAGTCCCGGGCGGGTTTTAAATAATGTTGCACCTGAAGCGAAGGGACTTGTATTAATTGATCCCTGGGGTGGTATGGTGGCATAGTGGTTAACATATCAACCTCACAAGAAGGTCATGGGTTCGAGTCCCGGGCTCTGTATAGAGTTTGCAGGTTCTCCCCATGCTTGTGTTGGTTTTTTTTCCTGGTCCTCCGGTTTCATTCCAGAGTCCAAGGACATGCACATTAGGCTAATGGGCCGTTCCAAATTGCCTATGCTTTGTGAGGAAGCTCTGCCGTTAATTACAGAAAATTCTGAAGCATTCACAGCTAGGGGCAATTTTGAAACAGCCAGTTAACCTAATGTGCCCGTCTTTGGACTGTGGGAGCGAACTGGAGCACCCAAACGAACCCACACATGCATGAATAATAAAATAATAAAATAATATTTTCTTAAATTCAGTTCTCTTACCAGACTTAATTATGTGTGCAGAAGCTTTTACTGTAGTAATGACATCTTAGAGGAAACACATTATTACTGTATATATAAGTCTGTTTATGGATGTCTATATCTACTGACTGATGTAAATTGATGGAACATTTTAAAATCATGTTACTGAGAACGAAATCAGAGAGTTGGTCCAGGATGGTCCAGCATCATGCATGATCGCTGCCCTGGTTCCCGTTACAGCAATGCCAGCACAACACGGTCGGACCCAGATGTGAACGCTGCCATGATGGTTTCTATGGCGATCCAGTGACTGGCGGTGTGCACGCCTGCAGACCATGCCATTGTTTTGGATTCGCCTCTGGAAGCAGGTTAGTCAATATCGCTATAGATTTATACCTGATCTTAGAAATCTATCAGAAGGTAATCGGTGTATCGAAGTTTGTATTATTATTATAAATTCTTTCTTCTACAGTGAGACGAAATCTTGTTACTTGGACAGCGATGGACAGCCTACTTGCAATAACTGTCCTGTTGGGTATACTGGAAGGCGTTGCGAGAAGTAAGCTATAATATAGTCATTCCTTGTCCCAATATAATTATTTATTCATTCATTTTCAGAACGGCTTAATCCTGCTAGGGTTGGTTGACCAGCTCGCCAATCCATTGCAGGGCCAACACACACACACCACCATTCACACTTACACTCACACCTACTGACGATTTGCAAACAATCAGTTAGCCTAATGTGCATGCCTTCGGACTGTCGGAGGAAACCGGACTACCCGGTTGAAACCCATGGACTCACAGGGAGAACATGCACTCTCTACACAGAAACGCCCCCACAAAGCCAGGGACTCGAACCCAGAGCCGTGTTGCTTTGAGGCGGATGCGATAACAGTGACGGGACAGAAACAGAACAGAAAGTGACGGGATTGTTTTCCCACTGAGTGCTTTGTGAATTCTGGGCTGATCCAGGCTGCATACGGAGAGCACCATGCTGTGTTGATCTCTTGTATCTCTAGCTTTCTTCTTCTAGAACCATGAAGCCATATATAGAACCAAATAGGCATTAACCCTGTCCATACTAGTGCAGTTTACTTTGTGAAAGTCACTGATAGGAAACTAGATGTACTTAATAATAATGTGTGTGTGTATGTGTGTTTTTGTTTTGTTGTTTTGTTTTTGTTTGTTTTTTTTAGAAAAATGTAATAAAAATTTTTTAAGATGTAAATATAAGAGTGGCGTTGTGGTTAGCACATTCGAGTTCTGGGCTCAGGGGTTTCTGCGTGTCCTCCCTGTGCTTGTGTTGGTTTCCTCCGGGTTTGACTGCTCCAGATTGCTTGAGTGGTTGTTTATATGTCTTGCCCTGCGATGGTCTAGCGAGATGGTCGAGATGTACCTCACCCTTGCCCACTGTTGGTTGAGATAGGCTCCAGCCTCCCGATGACCCTAATAGGATTAAGCAATTCAGGAAATGAGTGAGTGAGTGTAAATAGGAGGCATATTTGCAGTACAGCATTTCTTTGCATGTGCCTAAAACGTTTGTGCAGTACTGTATGTTAATGTACCATCTTGTACCATCAGAATTGTTTGGAAAAATATGACTTGCATTTGCATTTTCCAAGGGTCACCATTTGTCGCTTATAGCAATCCCCCAAAAACTTAATGCTTTCTATTGTAAAGCTCTTTCCTGTGGTTTAAAATGTAAACATTTAATATATTGTGGGATTGCCTGTCATGTCCAAATCCTCAAGAATTTGTCAGCATGGGGGATTGTCAACATTTTGAATGCCCTCATTGTGAATCTCTGACTGCTGAAGTTTGTTTAGTGTCAGAGGTAGCGATGTGATATGTAAAAAACTTGGTGTGGAGTGCCTCTCTCTGATTCGCGCTGTCAACGTTTCAAGAAGTGAGAGTACTGACAACTGTGGAGACTGCTATCCAGAAGAACAGCTGGATAGAGTCTTTTCCAAGAAATGCAGTCATGTCGTTTATACCGGTGTTGATAAAAGGCAGGTGTTGGACGGGAGCCAATATGGGAACAATCCTCCCTTCGGTTAAGATGTTCTTTTATGGCCAAAACCTGCACACGTGGGGGGAAAAAAAATCCTACAAGAGCATACAAGCTAAAAAGGTACTCCTGTAGAGTGCATGGTCTCTAACAACATAACCCTTCACAAGACTTGGGAACAACACATCAGAATGTAAAGACGAGCCTGAAGAGCGTTAGAAAGCAGTCCAGAAAGGCTTACCACACACGAAAATAACAGAAAAAAAACCAAATCATTGGACTGGAACAGGCTGAGCCACCTTAAGGGTACACTTGAGGTCTTGATTGATATGTTCGCTGCACTTGGCTTGAGAACTCCACAAAAATCAAGCATGCTTATTGTAAGTCACGTCCTTAAGGGGTGAGCTAAGCTTATAGCCTCACCATGGCTACTACCAAGCCATTTGAAGACCTTCGAAGGACAGCAGTCTTAAAAACTAATCCCACTTAATGCCTGTCTTATTAAAAAGAAAGGATATCTATAGGACAACAAAGTCTAATAAAAAGGAAAAGAAGCTATAGCTCTTATAAAACCTGTTCCCAGCCCTCATACTGTAGGCTGCCCAGTATTGGCAATTCAACATTTTACAAGAATGGACAACTGGGAATAGAAGCAGCTGCACAATCAACTGGATGGATGAACGAATGGATAAACAGCTCTCCTTATCGCAGGATGCCCCATGCAAGCGGTGCTCTATCGTGGGACAGACTCCGTATCCCTTTGTCACCGTGTCCTGCCAGTGTGTCACATGATCTCCACACTGTCACATGACCTGCTGATTGACCTACACTCTATGATGATGTCACAGAGAAGGGCGCTATCATTCTGGTACATTCCAGATGCAATAGTCTTGTACACTGCACTGAACAGGGCTACATTTTAAATGAAGCCTCACAAAATGGCAAGCGTTCATCTACCGCATTACCGAACAATCCAAATGAAGGCGAGAATCCACGAATCATTTAAAAAACAAACTGCCACGCCACCATTTTTAACAATTTTTTAAAAAAGGCTACCTGTGTTCTTGGGGTATGCATCATCATTGGCTTTGGTGTCTTTCCACTGCCCCTGGTGCTGATTTGATTAGGTGTTTTGAGGCAAAACGACTACTTCAGTTTAATGAACTAGTCTTCCAATAAAAAATTGGTTTGCCAACTTACACATGTAAAGAGAACCATTTGCAGATGTTTTAAGGCACATCTGGTCTGGTAATAAGCACCGTTTTTATGTGGTCTTACAAGGACAAACATGAACAAGTTGCCCCTGGAACAAATTGCAATCGGAACAAGTTGCGCCCGCTTTCCGACCTGTATACGCGATCAGTCTCAGATCAGTGGCAACACCCATCTGGACTGGAAGACCGCAAAACAACCTGTATGGACGTTACTGCACATGTATAAACCCGCCTACTTGACACAGGTTGCGTTTAGACGGCAAGTTGCGCCCTAGACAAGATGTTCTGGAACAACTCTGGGAGCAAATTGTTCCAGAACAAAATAGTTTTTACACAGGCAGTTGCACCATGGCAAGTTGTTCCTGGTCCAAGTTGTTCCTGTGCAAGTGCCTGCTCAAAGAAGCTTTTGATTCACTGTTGATGTTTGTCCTTCTTACTCTAGGTGTGCCCCTGGATACACCGGCAATCCTGAACATGGACAGAGCTGCAGTCCAGGAAGTGGTATGTTTTGCTTGCGCATGTAGTCTATTTTTTTTTTTTATTGCAGGCTGCTGTTTCTCAAAAGGACTGAACACAAGTGCATAAAAATCGTTTAATCCTAGTTTGCTTTTTGAAGCAGGTTTGTTTGATTTCCTCTTTCAAGAGGCTGCCAGTGATTTTAACGTTTGGCTCATCTCAAAGGGAGTGTTTAAGATAAGCTAAATGTTAATTAGGTCTGCCAGATCCTGTGTATTCGTTTTGTATTGTGGCTCAGACTGAACAAAGATTTCCTGTTTGCAGAGAGATGCCAAAACTGCGACCCGCAAGGAAGCGAAGGCTGTAGTTCAAACGGCATCTGCCGCTGCAAGGCATGTACACGAAATTATACAAACACCTCTATCAGCCCATTTGTCCACATTTATTTGCAGCCAAGAGGAGGATTTTATTATCTCTTTTGTGTGTTCTCAATGTGCAGATGAATGTGGAGGGTCCTTCATGCTCCAGCTGTAAGCCTGGCGCCTTCAATCTCAGCCCTGCCAACAAAGATGGCTGCCTAGCATGCTTCTGCATGGGAATCACTCAGCAGTGCTCCAGCTCATCACTGTACAGAGATGTTGTAAGGCTTGCGGACCTGCTTTCGGCTTTCACACTTATAAAACAGAGCGCTGTTCTTATCTCTCTGCTCTTTGGATTTATCATTCTTTCCCAGATCACCACTGTGTTTGCTCCCGGAAACGCTCAAGGCTTCGCTCTCGTGAACCGTCAACGCACCAACCGCATCAGCAGCGGCTTCTCAGTGGAGGTGGCCACGGATGGAACGCAGCTCTCGTTCACCAACTTTGACCATCACAGCCAGGAGCCACACTTTTGGCAGCTACCTTCCAACTACCAGGGAGATAAGGTATAGTCTAGGGGTTGAAGTCTTTATAAACCACACGATTTCAGTCTTCTCGCCAATCCTCACACCAGTCTTCACTCTTTCTGCCAGCTCTTTTAATCTGAAACTGAGAGTCAAGAGTTGCTTGCCTTACATGTTCACCCTTGCTGATGTTGCTGATGGTGTAAGAGGATGCCAATGGCTTTATTTTAATCTAATGGCTACTACAAACTTGAGCTACGTATAATATGTAATGTGATTTAAAAGCCTGGGTGAGGACATAAACAACTAGTATAAACAAAAGCAGTAATTTAAATACAAGGGAAAGTTGTTGGACCTTTTCTCTTGGTTCTGCATGTTTTCATACACTGTTTGAGAGATTCAGACAAACTCAGTCACCTTGGATTGTTGAAACAACACCCTCTCTTTAGTCTGTGGCCCATTTTTGTCCTTTTTTCTTTAAACTTCAAGGGTGTATCACTATATAAACCATGGATTTTAACTAAAAGGTGCCTACAAAATATCTTCTGGGATACTCTTGAAGTTTCAAGAAGGTCCTTGACAAATTTTATGGAAAAAATGGCTCATTTGAGCGCCCCCTGTTGTACTCTACCCTACCTATAGACTTCCTCTTAATTAACCTGGGACACTTTTAAAGATTATTAGACAGGTGGGTACTGGCAGTTTGGTAAAGTCGGCAAAAAAAGACATGGCTGTAGGTCGGGACAGAAGGGGTCAACGGAGGAGCAGTTTGGATTTTGAAATTTTGGCATCATCCTAATCTTAAATAGATAGATGGATAGATGGATAGATAGATAGAAAGAAAGAAAGAAAGAAAGAAGCCCCAGATGGATCCTAGGGGCGGTTAACCAGTCTGTCTGTTTGAACTTTTAAAAATTGGATCTTAAATATCTATTTTTGTACTTTTTAGAAGCAGACTCACTTTAAACGAATGAAACGCTCACATGAGGTAAAACGGAATGAGTGGAATGTGTGTTCCAAGTGTGCACTGACGTGATGTGGTATTTTCCGAATGAGTTCTGGTGATGTAATGTTTTTAAAACAAAGCATTGTTGCTTGTCCTTTGCCAAATTTCAGTGATATGTTGTACTAATGCACATGAAACAAATGACTATGAATGGAAGAAAAAAAACCACATCAGTGTTTTATTAATCATTTTTAATTAAATTAAACATCATTTTAATATTAAACTAGAGCATGCGGAGAGAATAAACCTTCGCTAAGCCTAGCAATCCCCCATATGAGCCAAATGTAAAATATCTTTTTAAAAAATTCCTGACTCCAAATTTTGATCTGGATCATATCCAGATTTGGTGGAGTTTTCCTTACCCAAATCCCTACCTCTGGTTTAAAAAAAAAAAATCATGAAATTCTGCATATAAATTTTGCAGATAACAAAGTCCACAGCACCCCCTGCTGGGCCGGCTGTATTATAAAACTCCCAAAAAATAGGATTTCCCATGTTAAATTTATATTGTCACCAAATGCCCCAATCTGGAGCAGTTCCGGATAAAACTTGGTGTGAGATTAAAGATCCTAATCCTGAATGTGCATAGCAAATTGCATGTGTGTGCATGTGCATTTTGACAGAGCTATGATTTTCTTCATAAATTTCACCCATTATGAGTTATTATTTATTTGACATGTTTTTATGATGTCATCAGTAAATGAATTCTTACCAAAATTGAATGGGAACAACCTTGGGAGATCATCTATCCATCATTAAAATTTCAGATTGATCTGTCAAAAACTGTGGACAGGAAGTTGCAAACAGACAAGAACAAACAAATAAACCCACCCATATGAAAACATAACCTCCTTGGCAGAGGTAATAAGCTCCCGACTGAATTAGCAAATAGTCCAAGTTTTGCATTTTAATATAATTATTTTAATATCATGATATTATATTACACTCAAAAAATCAATCAAAAATATGCAAAAAGAATTTTATTTATTTCCCCCAATAAAAATGGCAGTTGAGTTGCCCCATTCCCAGTTCCATACCAGTGATCTTTTGGCCAGTGGACTCTTTTCAGCTTTCTCCTTGAAGTATGCATGATCTTTACAGTTCCATTTTTTAAGCTACAAAAAACCCCTGAAATTGATAATAATAATGAAGATTAAAAATAGAATTAGTCAAAAAACAATGTTTTTGACTGCATGTAGCCACCTTAAACAAGTGGATTGTGGAACTTATGCATCGTGCTGGAAGGTCTGCTACATTATCCAAGGGTTTCTTGTCGAGATTATAGGGAGGCGTGTTATATTTATAACACCAGGATGAATCTTCATTGCTAGAGGGACAAGTGAGAAAAGGAAAAAGAGAGAAAGGAAGAAAATTGGTACGGCAACAATGTCCTTGTGATCCCTCGGAGTGTTTAGAGGTCAGACCTTGTTGCTTACTTGACTTGGTAGCGTGCATGGTATCATATGTTCAGGGGTAAAAAAAACCAAAACAAAACATTTGCATGAAGAAATTTTAGGTTTTAGGATAATTATGAGCACGACAGCTCCCTGTAACACAAACAAATACCACAGGGTTTCCGCAGGGCATTAAAAGTAATTTTTTTTTGTTGTTTTTTAGGGTTTTTTGTTGCAAAAATTAAGGCACTAAATGACTTTAAAAGCCAAAGATCCCTCTCCACAGTCACTTCCTCCAGCTCTTCCGGGGGACACCGAGGTGTTCCCAGACCATTTGAGAGTCATAGTCCCTCTAGCGTGTTCTGGGTCGACCCCGGGGTCTCTTACCGGTTGGACATGCTCGAAACACCACACCAGCAGCAGTCCAACTCCGAGCTCCTCCGGGATGACCGAGCTTCTCACCCTGTACCTGAGGGAGAGCTCCGCCTTCCTGTGAAGGAAGCCCATTTCAGCCGCTTGTGTCCGCGTTCTTGTTTTTTCGGTCACTACCCAAAGCTTGTGACTGTAGGTGAGGGTAGGAACGTAAATCGACTGGTTAATTGAGAGCTTTGCCTTCCGGCTCAGCTCCCTCTTCACCACAACGGACTGGTACAAGCTCAGCTTTACAGCAGAGGCTGCACCGATCCGCGTGCCGATCTCCTGTTTCATCCGTCCCTCACTCAGATTAGGATTGGACATTAAAAGCATTAAATTTTATTCTTTTACACTTTAATAAAAACATTTAGATAGTTTGGAAAAAGAGTGTGTGTCTGTTGGCCCTGCTATGAACTGGTGAACTGTTGAGGGTGTACCCCGCCTTCATCCACAGTCGGCTGAGGTAGGCTCCAGCCTCCCTGCGACCCTAGTAGGATAAAACAGTTCCGCATATGAATACATGTATATAATTAAAACTTTGATTTGCTTTCGAGGAATACATTATGTACTATAACTAGTGTGGTACTTATTGTCTCTAGGCCGGTGTAAAATTGATGTCACACTGGATGTTTCCGTGGTAGGCTGGGACCTGGAGGAGTTAATCTTTGGTCAGAGAAAGTGATATTTCTTAGTCTCAAAGATATAGGGAAAATGCAGGTTCTAGTAAAAGTGGTTGGAAGATGTAGTTAACTTTACTACCCCCAGCAACAAAAATTTTTTTTTTACAAAAATATTAAACTAGATTTGCTGATACCTGCAGAAACCCTGTACCAAACCCAGATGAGCACATGCTGAGTTCTGTGGTATCTTGGCTCGCACCCCTGAGTCTATGCACAGCTCTGCATGTCTTTATTTGTGCACGCTATTGGACGTCCTTGGATTTCTGACCTCTCAGATTTCATTGCTGTCCCCTGGGTCACTCTGGTTTCGGCTCATTTTACTCCACCCATCTTTTCCAAAGTCATCAAGCTATGATGTGCGTAAAGTCGACGACGAAATATGGAAGCTCATCAGCAACTTCTCGCAAGGACCACCCGCCTCTTTCTTTTCTTCATCTTCCAGTTCCTCTTCCTCCTTTCCCGTCAGAACCCCTAGTTTGGCAGGTCGTTCAGGTGGCCATGCCCCTGTTCCTCCTTTTCCCCCTGCAGACTTACAAGCCTCTGTCTGGGCCTCTGGGCTCCACCCTGGTGCACCAGGCCATTCCCCTCATCTTACCACAATCAAGGTATTGAATGGTCTTTCCGGTGGTTTCCATTTTGGTTAGGATTAAATGTAGACCATTATTAACACTTTGTAGCTCTTCTATGTGATTAGACACAACATTGCTCTGCATTGGTTTGACGCTGGTTTGGGATGTTGGTCTTACTGACAGGATAAGCTCAGAAAAAACCGAATGGATCCATCCAGTGCTGCTCCACCCGGCTCTCCCAACAAGGTAGTCATCCATGGCATGATTTCAATAAAAATGTTGGGGAAGTACTGCCCGCTGGAGGAACAGCTAACCTGAATGTTAGCAAGGTCACCCAGTCTTTGTGATCATCAAGCCATTTAGTCATAAGTTAATTTTTTACAGAGTGCCTTATTATTGGGGCTAGTAAAGAATTTGGTTAATCAGTCGTTAGCCATCAGATTGGGAGATGGTATGCGAAGGTTAATCAGTCCTGCTAACCTTAGGGTGCCTTTTGTGTCCATATTTGTACTGAAATTCACACCAAGAGTCGATTTTGACGTGATTTGTTTTATTCAGCAACAAGATAAACACCATTCAGTGTCTTAGGCACCTTAGTTTAACCCAAGATGTTTGTTTTAAGCCGTTAGGAAACTCCTTTTCTCTTTTATCTGCTTTGCCTTGCTCTCTTGCACTGCTTTTCTTTTTCTTTCTATCTGGTATCTGCTCATGTTCTGCAACCTCTCAATCTCCATGTGCTCCAGTACTCTCTGGTCTACAAAGGCTTTAGCTTGCACTCGGAGGACGTGCTCTTCTGGAAGCTTCCTGAGAAGTTTCTTGGGGACAAGGTAACTACTAACGACTTGACAGGGGTAAAAGCTTTAATATTTTTATGAGTATGATCTCTTTCGTATTTCTTGTAACAGGTCCAAGCCTACGGAGGAAAGCTCAAGTACACCATCTCCTATGTTCCCGGGCCGAGAGGCGCTCCGATAGAGGACGTAGACGTTCAGATCATTGTATGTAATATTGTAGATGGGAAAAAAAGTGAAAGGGATGTCTGTTTTAAAAAGGAACCTCATTAAGGCATCCTCATTTCCAGGGTAATGACATCACTCTAGTGGCTCGACAGGATTGGAGAAGGGGGCAGGGGACAAGAGAAACCCGCAACTTTGAGTTTATCTTCCGGGAGGTGAGATGAACTGTAAAAATATCTACACTTTCAGCTTTATTGCGTAGTACTCTTCAAACATCTGCTCAAATAACTGATATCATTGATTGCCTGGTGTCGTTTAGGAGCACTGGCAGCGTCCCGACGGCATGCCCGCCACTCGGGAACACCTGCTGATGGTGCTAGCAGATCTGGATGACATCCTGATCCGAGCCTCTTACCACACTGTCTTGCGCTCGTCCAGCATCTCACGGGTCCTGATGGAGATCGCCGTCCCTCACTACACGGGACTGGACCGAGCTCTGGAGGTGGAGCTTTGTCGCTGCCCTCCTGGGTATGAGGGCCTGTCCTGTCAGGTATGTGCAGTTCTGCAGTGCCGTACTGCCAGTACGGGCCTAAATTACAGAAAGGAATTAACACAGAACTAGAAGTCACATACAGAAGGTCACATACAGAAGGTAGGTCATGTGATACACCGGTGGGACATCATGATAGAGAAATAGAGGCTCCTTGTTTCAGTTTTACAGGATTCTTAACTTCTTTTGCGGTGTATTTTTAGGACTGCGCTCCAGGATACACCCGGACAGGCGGAGGACTCTACCTCGGCCACTGTGAGCTGTGTGAATGTAACGGGCATTCTGACTCCTGCGATCCAGAAACTGGCACCTGCACCGTACGCTGGTTCCATACTAGTCTATATAAAAATTGTTTGTTTTTTGAGTGTAGCTGTGCACTGAGGATGATCTCTCACTCGCTCTCTCTTGTTGACAGAGCTGTCAGCATAACACCATGGGTGAGCTATGTGAGCAGTGTGCTGCTGGTTTCTTTGGAGATGCCACTGCTGGAACCCCAGAAGACTGTCAGCCCTGCGCCTGTCCCCACACTGACCCAGAGAACCAGTTAGTCCGATAAATAAAACTCAATTATACAGTATTTTTAGTGTTTGATCCAGATTTGCTCGCAAATTTTAAATCAGACATAGAGACATACAGGCATGTTTTGATATAGATTATTGCAAAAAAGATGTTAACTGAGTCTTCAAACTAGCTACTTACCCAGAAATGTTTGCAGGACGATCATGTTGGTGAGATTAAAAACATTTTGATTATATATTTTTATGAACAAACCCAGTTCTTAATCAAACCTGAATTTTTGTCTTTTGTTTTATTAGCCAAAGTGATATCTCATTTTTTTTTTTCTAGACTGCCATACAAGATCTGTCAGCTGCTAGAGTTGCACAATTTTTTTTTTAAATTATAAATAGTGATTGCTTTTAAACAATAACTCAATAAATAAAGCTTTATACCTCTATACATTATTGCTATATGCTGTAGATATACACTGTAATTCCTTATAGCTTTAAACATTCAGCTCTCTCACTCTGTACTCACACACGCCCTGAACACCAGAATATATGAGTGTTATTATGAGGTGTTTATTCCATGTGTTTTATTATGTTTAGATTCTCGCCCACTTGTGAGAGTCTGGGTAATGGAGACTACCGGTGTACAGCCTGTCAGCCAGGCTACACGGGCCAGTACTGTGAGCGGTAAGATGACACACTCTTATATGTGTATGGGTTTTATTTGGCTCTGCTTCATTCATGTCTATTATTAAACAGGTGTGCACCTGGATATTTTGGAAATCCACAACAGAGGGTCAAGTGCCGTTCAGATGATGGTGAGTGTATTTTTTAACTTATTCTCTCGTTACAGAAAATTCAATTTAAGATTAAGTGCTGTTTTACTTTTCTTTCATAACAACTTGTATATCAACTCCTGGACAAAGTATGTTCATATAAATTGATTGAAAATTGAAAAAAAACATGTAAAAGATTGATATGAAAATCTGTAAGGAGATATTTTTGCTTCTTTGGCATTTTGTGAAATGAGTCTCATGAGTAAGTGCTTAAAAAAAAAAAAACACTAACAAAGATTTTGTCCCAGGGCATTGCTTCTGCATGATAAACAAATTAATAATCGATAACTAGAAGCACACAGAGAGCGCAAACCTCTGCCAGTGGTAAACAAAAAAACTAATCATTTGCTCCTTGACCCATTCTCCACCTTCCCTGAAAATTTCAAGAAAATCCGTTCATATCTTTTTGTGTAAAGTTGATAATAAACAAATAGACAAACAAACACAGGTAAAAACATAACGTCCTTGGTGGACCTAATAAACATTGTGGTCCTATAATATCCTACAATGTTTGGGGTTTTTTTTCACTCATGTTTATAAGTCCAATCGTTCTGTTTTCTTTTGTATTCATGTCCAGTTTTAATATTTTTTTTTATCCCTGTATTTGTAATTTGAATTTATAATTTTCCTTCCCATCCTGACTAGCTCTGCTAATTGTAGGCAAGGATACTTTTATACCCTTTATATCGGAGCTCCTGAGCAAAGCACCATAATCATGGAATATGGCTTGGATGGTTGTCCCGTTTCCGTCCACTGTCTGCACATGCCCACCATAGGAAAACAAATAAGGCTGTATCGCTCACTTGCATGATGACAGCAGGCAAAAAAAACACCAAGATTTAATATTAATAACGAAACTGAAACCCAAAAAATAGTGGCTCAGACACCACTGCTCAGACACGCACAGGATGAAAAACACACAATCTAACTCAGGTAGGCAGACAGACTTGCCAGATGATAAATGTTCATGGGGTAAATGCCAAAATCAGACACTTAACAGAGCATGAATTCCTTAAATAGGTAATTAAACTAATATGAGAGACTAGAGAACACCCAGCAAATATTTTGGCTCTTTTCTGTTAGGCAGTGTATAAATCTTTATATTATTTGGTTATAAGTGTTAGTACTTAAATTAGTTGGTTTGATTAAGGAGATGGTGTGCTTGTTTTTTGGACAGCAGCTGCCTCTCTGGTGGTGAGGGTGTACCCCGAAAGAGTGCTGGTCCCTCAGGGTACCTCGGTCACCCTCAGGTGCCAGGGTTCTGGACCTCTGCCTCACTATTTCTACTGGACACGTGATGATGGCCGTCCCATCTCCAACTCAGCCGAGAGACGCAGACAAGGTACTGCTGTCATGCCTATTGGAGAAAGCTGCTGAGGAACTAAACAAAAGATGGTGATGGCTAAAACATTTAGTTTTTCGTCACGTTTGGTGTGACGTCACTTTTAGAGTGGGAGTGGTTAAAGTATCTCTTTGAGGGAATGATTTAATCAGGTCACTTTGAACCTTTTTTGGTTTGCAGGAGAAGAGTTGCATTTCTCCAAGGTGCAGCCTTCTGATGCTGGCGTGTACACATGCACCTGCCGAAACCAGCTCAGTAGCAACCGCAGCCGGGCCGAGATCATCATAACAGGTAAGACTAAAAGATATACAGTGAATCTAACATTAAGGCTGGCTATAGTACTTCATATATATACACATCTAAGACCTTTTGTTTACAATCATCTATTTCATGAGTGTACAAACTACTCTCACCCACCTCCATGAGCCTAAAAAAACTCCCTCTACCGCTTCAATGAGCCTAAAAAAACCAATCTTAACCACCCCCATGAGCGTGAAAAACACCTTCACCTACCTCTATGGGCGTGAAATAAAACAAAAACCCTCAACCACCTACATAAGTGTAAAAAAACATTCTTAGCCACCGGCATGAGCTTAAAAAACACCCTCAACCACCTCCATAGGTGTAAAAAAGCACCCTCATCCGCCTCAATGAGTGTAAGAAACTCCCTCAACCACCTCCATGAGCCTAAAAAAACCCACCCTCAACCATCTTCATGAGTGTAAGAAACTCCCTTTAACACCTCCAAAAAGTAACACTCTTAACAACCCCCGTGAGTGTGAAAAACACCCTCACCTACCTCTATGGGCGTGAAATAAAAACCCTCAAGAAAAAACCCTCAACCACCTCCATAACTGTAAAAAACACCCTCACCCACATCCATTAGTGTAAAAAAACACCCTCAACCACCTCCATGAGCATAAAAAACACCCTCAACCACCTCCATGAGCTTAAAAAACACCCTAAACCACCTCCTTATGCAGTATACATAGAAGGAAAGTGTATTCGAAAATCTGTATGTTGTGAGAGTCTATCTCTGTTACAGTCTTCTAATTAAGCAGGTGTGAAATTATCTATTAATAATCTGCTCTCTCACCTGCACTTCTCACTAGGTTCTCCATCCAAACCTATTGAGGTGTTTATTGAGGAGCCTAAAGCCCAGAGAGTGATCCCAGGAGCGACAGTGAGCTTCATCTGCACAGCTAAGAGCAAAGTATGGCATCCCCCATGATTCTTTTTCATGTTTCACATTAGGATTGTCTCGTTTACTGAAAAGTGTATTTGTTTTTCTGATATACTTGAACCACACTCAGTTCCCAGCGTACACTCTCGTGTGGACACGTCAAGGCAATGGCAAGCTCCCCGACCGCGCTATGGACTTCAATGGCATCCTGACGATCCAGAACGTACGTCCTGAAGACGCAGGGGTCTACGTATGCATCGGCTCCAACATGTTCGCCATGGATGAGGGCACTGCCACCCTCTATGTCCCAGGTTCGTGACTGGCGTGGCTGTCTTAGTCATCGTTCTCCAAGCTGCCTCAAGCTTCACTTGTCAGTTTATTCTCCTGTGCATGACAGCTGCATGCTCTCACTCTTGTATTTTTTATTTTTTATTTATTTTTTTTTGCTTGTTTGTTCTTGCTTGCTTGGTTTCTGGTAGCGGACTCAGCTGCACAGCTTATTTTTCCACTTGACTTTGTCAACCACATGACTTTGGTTTCCTGCTCTGGTTTGATCTGTGGTTTTGTGTGTGTGTTGGCTCACTAATCAAACCGCTTCGGCTTCCTCTTACTGCCTGTACAATCCTTTATGCTAAAAAAAACAAAACAAAAAAACAATACAGCTTGTGAAAGATTAATCGAGGAAAAAAAAATCACATAAATCAATTTAATAGATCACCGAAGTCGATGTCGGTGCTGAAATTCTCTGACAGAATTCTCTTTTCTGATTTTTTTCAACAATTAAATAAATGAAATTGAAATCTAAAACATAAAAAAATCAATAATTTTCTGGTTAACTTTAGATATGTAAACCAATCTTTGCTTGAACTGAATCACAAAAATAAAAAAAAAAAACAGTAATTTATCGCTTTGAAATGCTTTAAAGGCAGAAATTCAAACCACTAAAACAATATTTAACTTTAAAAAAAAAAAAAAAGGTTTAATACAAAGTAGTGGAATAGGCTTATAATCAACAGTTATACACCGCATGCTAGGTGGATGTTGGTGCTTCAGCTCATGGACTATTCAATTCAGGGACATCCACCAAGCTTGAGGTGTATATTATTTTAGTATATACTACACGGGAACATGAGCACAAAAAAGTACACTAAAATGCTAGATTTTTATGATTTATTTCTCACTTTTTTAAATCATAGTGTGCACAGGTGAGATTTGATTGTATGTATGAGCACTCTTTACGATATCCCTTTAACTCCTTTTTAATAGTTGAAGTATATACTAGGCAGAAACATATAGAAAAGCAAACTAAAATGAGATTACTATTGTTTTTATTTGCATATTTCTACCATGACAGAGACAGGTCAGGTTAGCTGTGCACTTCGAGCTGAGCTAAGTGCTGAGTAGCTGATGGTATCTGTTTAACCTACTCAGTCATAAACAAAAATAAGGTAAAAAACAAAAGGAAAGATGTTTTAGTGTATATACTATGTGAAAGCATAAGAAAACAAACAAACATTTTATGATGATGCACAATAATGATGTCCGTAACAAACTGTGAGTGTCCATCATTTGGATTTAAGCTTTGTCCACTCACAATAATGTTTTTAAATCCCAGAATAGAGGACCAATCAGATTGTGCCGTTCCCGGGAAGTATATACTAAAAGTGATTAGAGCTGGTGCGTAAGTGTTTGGTTCTTATACAATCACAAAATGTCTTGGGCTTTAAAACTCTTTTTTTTTTTATGGATTTTTTAAATGAAGTATTATACACTATAAACCGTACACACTGTTACTCTTCTACATGATTCGTTCAACAAATAATTGCTTTTCATAATGCCTGCATTTGCGCATTAAAGGAAAAGTATTTTGTTGTGTTTTTTTTTTTTTAAATGTTAGCTTAGCATGTATACATTACATCCACTGGTGGTGTTGTCTTTTCTGCAGACTCTCACTTTGTTTGGGTTCAGAGTATTCAGAGTTGTGTTAAGCACACATAATGATAGAACGGTTATTGTAATTATGCTTAAGTGCTATTCATGTTCCCCAGTTGCATATTTAGTTGCATTATTAGTTTGGGCTCCACTTGTTACAGTCAGTGTTAACCACAGTATTTCACACTGAAATTTATTTATTGGGGGGAAAAATATGGAATGTGATTTGACACAGATATTAAAAATACATATATGACACTTCTATTTTTTTATTAGTATTATCCTCAAAGAGGTTGAAATTCTAAGGTAGATTAAAGTTTACTGTAATATGTTTTGCCCAGTCAGGTGATCCTTCAAACTGTCTTCTTTACACGAAAGCCCAAAATCACTGGCATAATGATATTAATTTAATGCATAAATGTTATGAGTTAAAACCATGAATAAATAACCTACATCCCATACACACATAGATTTCTCAACCTTGATTTAGTGTCTAATTATGAAAAACTCGTATGCTGGATCAAGTGCTATTCTATAAGTTACTGCTCCCATGGGTGTGGAAACTATATTGGTGTGGACATATATACACGTG